>CAJNDT010000404.1:0-160433 GCA_905221615.1 Symbiodinium sp. CCMP2592
CCCCCCCCCCCCCTCCCTCCACCCTTGTCTCCACGATTCTCCACGTGACCGGACCTAAAATTTTGACATAGGAAATTCTACGCGCAGCCTTTTTGCATTCTCTACTCTTTTATTATTGTCCTGTTATCTATTAAAACAAGATTAACTCATCATCCTGGCATGTTGTCCTTAAACCTCAACATCCGCAATCTTGGTGAAAGCCCTGACGCAGTGACAACTCAGGCTACGAGTAATAAATATGTCTATTCTAGCCCGTTGCATTGTAGGACTTTCATTGTCAAGTGTTAAGCTACGTACCTTCCTGTCCTGGCCTAATCGTATGCTTCACTCGTAGTGTGTCGGCTAGCTGCAGCTGCTAACATGCACTCAAACCTGCACAAAGCAACAAACAAGCAGGTCTGTAACAAACATCACGATGTGACACACACACACACACACGCACACGGTCAAAGAACATTGCGTACAAATTGCGTAACTGGACTAATGGCGAGTTTCACCGCCTTTGTTTTTCGCTTGGCCCTTCTTGCCAGATCTGGCGAGCGCAATGAAGAACTCCTCGTCTTGATCTTCCTGGCATGTGCAACTAAGCCGTCACCTACCCAGCACCCCTAGAACCTAGATGATCTGAAAGCAATACACCGAAATTTGTGATCTTGGCTTGTTTGGTGGCGAGTTCGAGACGGCTTCCAGCACAGGTGCTTCGAGCAAAATCGTACGAGTACTCTCGCCAGGCCTTGCGGAGCAAGATCTGGGTGCCGTCCGGGTTGTTGTACGCAACCTCCCAGGATACAAAGTCGCTAGACTCACGTTTTCCAGTTATAGCAGGAATTGATATTTTGGGGTGGGCAAAGTTCTCGTCTCAACTTCAAAAGCGTTTAGCAGGGAGGTCCCCGTGGTAACCGACAGTAAATTGCAGGAGTATTCGAACGAGCCACAGGTAGACAGCGATGGCAACATACCACACGAACACTGCCATTATATCATTCTTGTCGTGCATGCTGCTCCTTCTGCCAGAGTGTAGGGCTTAGCAATTGTTTGCTACTCTCTCTCTCTCTCTCTCTGCCACTTCCAGGCACCTGGGGCTTGCAGACATTAATGCCCTCTTGCGCGCCGGGACGGCTGGAGGACACAGATTCAAGATGACATAAAGCTTCAGGACCACAGAAAGCGAAACTCCGCAAAAGCCTCGGAGACTCCAAACCCACGTATGTGCTCATCGGGCCTGCCAGAGGTATCATAGCTGACCAAGCCTCCTGGGCTGCGATACTTTATCTGAGCGATCTTTCTGTGCTGTCAATGTCTGTATTCGGGTCCAGATTTATTGAAACCGCCGACAAAGTCTCCCGGCACACTTGTAGCCCCACGCCGAGACTCTGTGCTCTTCGAAGCAACTTCACATGCCAAGATGGTCAGACACAGAGAGCCCACTCTGAAGGTAAGGGTGCATATACGCCGAGCTTCTTGCAGCACCTCCTCGTGGAGTGCCTCCACCTTCTGAAAGGCGCCGACGCCTGCTTTGAAAGATGTGAAAACCAAGATCGCTGGTGGGGGGTCTTCAGGTTTGGCGTTGTTGCCTCGCTAAGCATGCGCTTGACCTTGAATGGGCAGAAACTGGCACATCTGGCACCTAGCATTGCTGCCTGCCTAGCATCCGTCAGAAGTTTTCAGGGTGGAAGCAGGCTGTGTTGAAAATTGAAACTTTCCGGGATGCGGCCGGAGAGTGGCAGCAGCAGTAACAACAACAAAGGTTTGGCCGTAGTAGATGCATGTAGGAATGCAGGCCCGCTGGCTTCAATTCCTCCACTACCTATTTTCTTCCCAGCCTGCGCGTAGATCCACAAACTGGGTTGAGCAAGAGATGTACGACTGGAGGAGTTTCACCTGGTTTGCTCTGACTTCGGGGTTTCTCCAAGAGGCTCAAGCTCAAACGACATTCCTGAACCCAGTGCTAGTAGAAAAAGCAAAAAAGGGGCAACAACTCAACATAATGGGCATCGCGATCGCACCAAGTAATCATGGCCAGCGGCCGCATCGGAAAAGGCCAGTGAATAGCTCTTGGCTTGCGTCAGGTACTTATCGAAAGCCGCCCTCAGCTGCCACCATGTGCTGTTGAGCTCCCTAAGCAGCCAAGCGGTGCTGTCATCCCTCCTCGATGAAGCTTTGATAGTGGGCTCTGTTTAAACAGGGTTCGTGGTTCATGCCAAGCTCTGCGCTCAGCTTTCGAAGTTCCTGACTTACTGCATTCTACCATATTCTACCCGTCGGTCCACATGAGCCTTCGGCTCCAGTGCAACCAAGACCCTATAGACGACTTTGTCAAGAGGCTAGTTGGCAGAGACTGCACCCTGCTTTACAAGGTGAGCGCGAGAGACTTAACCATCAATTCATCCCTTGCATCGGCTACACCCAAATCGTGCTACCCTCCATGCAACCCTGCATGCAACAGGAGGAGACCTCCAAACCACGTTGGCTCATGAAGTCTCAGGGTTGCCCGAATATGCCAACAGCAAGTTTCATGTATGTTTGTGCTTACATGTGATAAATGCATACACACCCACATACATATATATACACACATATATATATATGTATATATATATATATAAATATATATAAATATATAAATAAATATATAAATAAATAAATATAAATATAAATATAAATATAAATATATATATATATATATATATTATGTATGCATCATACATACATAAACATATATATATATATATATATATACATACATACATACATACATACACACACACACGTTGTCTCTATCTCTATATATATGTACATAACTATATACAGACATGCATACATACGTACCTATGTACATACTCGCATAACGTAAAAACCAGAAAGTTGGAATATGATTATCCTAACCCTTCTATGGTAAATTATAGGGTATCCTACCATGAATCCATATTCCAACTTTCTGGAGTTCCCTGTACGTATGCTTCGCGGGGATTAGAGGTAGCTCGCAAGTCGTCCCTGAAGTGCCAAAGTGAAGGACGGTCACGCTGGCGACGAACCCCCTCTATCCAGGACTCTATCCAGGCTTGCCGTGATGTGGCATGGAGAATGACGTCTGAGGCAGCGTGCGAAGACCGTTCTCGAGCACGGTCGATGGAATCGACTGGAAAGAGATTTGCTCCACATTCTGAAAGGCTCAAGTGACCCCAGACGTCACCCTTGTATCGCTGGAAAATTGCTTTGAATGGTGCCATTATGTGCCAGTGGGGTTGCTTGAGCGTGCAGACGCATGTCGGCAAAGTATACTCACATATGTTTCTGTGCCTGTTTGTTTGTACATAGAAGATAGATAGACGGACAGACAGACAGATAGATCTTACCCAAACATCTCTTCCGAGGCTCCTGTTGAGCACCGCAACGGCCTGCTCTAAGGACTGGTGCACCGCCACATTGCCACTTCGGATGGCATCCTCCGAGATAGGGCATGGGCTTGGGTTTAGGGCTTCAGGGCTTTGAGGCTTCGCGATGTTAGGCTTCGGGTTTTGCGATCTTCAGGGCTCATAGATCAAGGCTTTGGGATGTCAGGTTTTAGGCGTTAGGGCAGCATGCAGCTCACCGCCTTCACGCAGTGAATGTCGCAGACCACCCGGGCGAAAGCAGCAGCCGCACCGATGCAGTCATTCTGAGCGGCATCTGCGAGCTCAGAGATCTTCCTGCATCATCGAACTTCACACCCTTAATTTTGTCCGAATGCAGAACCCTAAGCCCTCAGCCCTAAAACAAAATAGCAGCCCACAAAGGTGCAGAGTTCTGACTGCTCCGGATGCCTCGCAGTCCGTGTTTCCTCGTACCAATTGTTGCTCTGGACCTTGGTTGCACAGAACGACGGCAGACTGTGGAATACAGTGCTCATCCTAAAGCTGACTCCACCACAAAGGCTGGGCCGGCAACAAGCGGTACCTGCTCGGTTGAAAATCCGGGGTGCAGAGCCGCAAACGTCGCCCCAGTCCTTGCGGTAGAGGACCGAAGATAGCGCCGCAACGCAGGTGGCGTGGAGAAGGACGTTGAGCTGATTTCAGGGATTCCAAAGCCAATGTGCAGAAAAATCATGTTTCGGCAGGTTGCGGTCGGATGTGAGCACTTCGGCTGGGCTCAAGTGATGCATGTCGCAGGGGTTTGATCAGCCAGTTGGGAAGATACCACGTGCGGCGGCTTCGGGATCACTCATGACCGTTGTCTGTTCATGGGCTTCGTGTTAGCGACCTTCCCCATTGCCATTGAATCGGCTTCCTAGGACTGTTTCGAAGTTGGTTCGTTCAAACAGCTCCCCAACAAAAGACATGAGAAGTGCAGCGCTCCGGCCTGCCCGTAGACGTCCGTAATGTAGAAAGCAAAGTCATCAGCTCGGACGTCCAGCGCCGGGTGCTCGAGGCCGACCCTGCCCTCTTCACCGCAGCTCCACACGATGACGGTGCCATCATCGCCTTGTAATTACCACAAGAACTCACGGTCAGTCTATTTATTTCAAGCAGATCTGGACCATACCGACCATGCACACTACATCACACTACACAGTAAGAGAAAACCGAGGATCGAAGAGCCGCGAACGTGGTTTCGGTGGCGCAAATGCTGAAGATACTCTTCAGCTCTGGCCCCGGATGGCCTCCCCAAGTAACCACGGACCCATCGGGGCGTGAAGCTGCGAAGGACTCCGTGGTACCTCCAGACATCCCCGGATCAAATTTAATGTTCAAGCTGGGACTGGCTGGCACCACCAGGAACGGAATCCGGCCAAGTTGCTGGTCACTGCACGCGCCTTGCAGGGGAAAGGGGGGCCTCCAAGCAATCGGCCCTTGCCACTGATTGCCTGAGGATCAAGCGCAGGTGGTTCACAGAGCAAAAGGGTATATCGGTTCATGGCAAGTTTGCACCGTGAAGCCAACTCCTTGCACGCGGAAGCGTCTTGCGCTTGCAACAGTTAGACCCATGCTCAATACATAGGTTGCCAGACGAGTTGCGACTTGGCCATGGCCCCGGCGAAGTGTGGGACCCGTCCGGCGAGAGGGCAAAAAAGCTTTGGCGGCCTCCTTCCGCATGGTGGACGTGGTCCCACCATCAGCCCAAATAGCCCAGGGCAAACCAGAAGGCTCGCGCTTGCCCGTCCTTGGGCACCTTGGCTCCCACGTCTGCCACATCGGACCGTTCAGACACCCTGATCACCTCCTGATAAACTTGTGACATATACAACCTGCTGCAACATGAACTGGTACCTGCTTTTCGCGTGCATGCTGCTCGTCAGGTATCTGATTGATAGCAACAGCCCAAGAGCAACACGTCACCAGTGAAATTTCTCTTTGTTCGTCAAGCTACTGTTGGTGAAAATACAAGAAACGAGCTGCTTCCATGTCCCTGTCTAAAATTAATTGTGTGATGCCTGTTGTTGTTCCTGCGCTATGTGTCCGTGCGCGGGTACGCCACAGTGGATTTACACTCCTTGACTTGTGTGATGCTTGTTGTTCCGTGCTCTCCCCCGGCGCAGTTGATGGGATATGTATATATATATGTACATATACATACACATATAAATATACATATACATATACATATACAAATACGTATACATATCCATATCCATATGCATAAGCATATGCATATACATATGCATATACATATACACACATACATACATATATATATATATATATATATATATATATATATATATATGTATACTGTATTGATTCAGCATTGTTGTCTGGGTGTGACCGAACACAACCCTCTAGGGGGCCCAAGTAAGGAGCACATGCTGCAGCGGCACGATGGTGAACACCGTGTGCCCGAAGCCGGACAGCGTCGCCTCTGCGGCACGGACCAAGTCTCTCGCGAGACCGTGGCCCCGGTGGTGGCCGATGCCAAGGTAGAGGATCTGGCCCGCGGATTCATCCACGATCGCACCACCGCATCCCCCCGCCGCGTCCAGGGCTGCACCGAAAGTGGTGCAGCCTGGCGGTGCCATCCAGGACAGCACCACTTCCTCATCACTCTCAGGGTTCAGCTAACGGGTGCTCAGCCGCCACGGAAGCACATGCTGCCCAGAAGCCAGTCGGACGCTGAAGGCCGCACCAAGCCCTTCCAGGCATTCTATCTAGCTCCAACTCGGAGTGGGGCCCGGCAGAAAGCGCACTGGGAGTGAAACCTAAACGGCTCAGAACTCCGAGCTCCTGCACGCGCCGTGATGCTACGACGTAGGTGCTGAGTGTAAGTTGGTAGCGGTCTTGCAGAAAGAGTCGAGGCATGCGTGGCCGTGGCCACCCAGTTTTGTCTTCTTCCAGGCCTGGAAAAAGACGCACCACCAGATTAGCATTCTGAGTCGGGAGCAGCCACGCCTCGGCAAAGTCGACCGCCAAGATCGTCGCACCGGTGACCTTAGCCTGCGTTCCGACGAGATAGGCGAGCTCGTCCAAGAGGCAGTGTTCGCCAGCCGTCCTGCGACTAGCAGCCACATCACCGCGGTAGCAAGAAGCCACTTTGTGTCTGACCTGCGCTCTCGACAGTTGCGGAGCACGGCGTGGACATGGGCGGCTGCACCAGGCCCCAGCGTGACCACCTGAGAAAACATCCACCAAAAACAACCCACATGATCCAAATCATGAGACGACATTTGGAAAGTCTGAGGCTTCAACATCAAGTCCCTTTGGGAACCACACTTGGCCCAAGAGCGCCTCGCCCGGCATGTTCTCCACCTAAATGCAAGGTCAGGACTCAGCAGCCCTGCAAACTGCAATAAGCTGCTATAATCAGTTGCCCCAAGACTACATTCATGTCCACACGACAGTCTCTACAATGCTGTCAAGTGACGCAATGCTTCAAGGCCTGGTCTCTGTTCCCCCTTCCCGGGAGCTTCCATGCGCTGTCGAAATCCCAGCCGTCCAACATGACTTTGGCCTGACCCCGCAGCAAGGAACCAGCAAGCAGAAAATCAGAGCGCCACATGAGGACCGTGCAGCCATGACGGAGGACAACTCAGCGTCGCATGGCACCGAGAACTTGCCGCAGATCTTCTGGCAGTACGGCAAGAAGTCCTTCGCCGGATACGTCTTCGGCGTATCCATGGCCTGCCGCACACAGCACGCAGTCGGACGTACAACGCTCAACACGCCGCAACAACTGTGTTCGTCCGAGACGCAGCATGCGCGAGCGTGGCCACAATCAGAGCCCTCTCCAACGAATCCTTGTCGCCCTTTTCGACGGCCAGACCTCTCACAGGGACAGGGATTTTTAGATGACAGACACCTCGTCACGTCAATGCTGACCTGCCATTCATAAACGGTAAGAAAACCTTGCCGCCTTTGCTTGCTAGCAAGCGCACAGCCCCAAAACCTTCAGACGTTCGATCGGCGTTAAGAATGGGGCGGCTATCATAAAGAGCTTCGCACCCAAAAATAACCCGATTCTTTTTTTGTTTTTTTTACTACTTGCACTACTTGCATAAACACCCTTGCCACTTGGCAATACGCCAGCTCCCCCCCATTCATCATTGCAAACCCCATCCGAAAAATAAAATTTCTAAACTTGTTAGACTTTTTTTTTTTGGGGGGGGGCCTTGACGCAGTTTGTTAGGTTTATTGTTGGGAAGTGAGTAGAAGTCTTTCCCTGTTGGGCTGGCCCCAACACCAGGTTCCCAACGCGCCTGTCGCGCTGCCACTGGCGTTGGCGACGATGCCTCGAACATGGGGGTTATCGAGCTGCAGAACGAAGTCGACAAAATCGTCGCCTCAGGCATTGAAGAAATAGAAGCACACAGACGCACAGATTGAACCACACCGAGTCACACCCGACCAGCACACTGCGGCTAGGCGACTGTGCTCCTTGGACATGCACCACCCCGTCTCCACGGAGCGAAGCCCCCCCAGTGCCTCTTTCTTTATGACCTCCATCATCCAGACGCTGACTCCACTCGCCGAGAACTTAGAACTCACTTTCAGACAGCCCTGCTTGAAGCCCAAACCTTGAAAGGCTTCTCGTCCACGAAGCTCTGCGACTTCTCCACGAAGTCGACAAGACACTCGAGCAAACCTTACAGCAGTGATCATCCCTGGACCATCGTCTGCAGAACAGCGTGGAAGCACATCGTTGTAAGCCACAGACACCAAGCGTCCTCGTCGCCGTCCAAATCACCTCGCGTGACCAAGAACAGCCTGGCATGTCTATTTTGAACACAGGCAACACTGATGCACACCAAGCAGCCACCGGCCAGACGGGTGTTCAACGCCCCGTCACGGCTGAGCAGGATGGCATTGACTGGCAGAAGGCCTGCTGGCAATGTTTCTTATTCACGTGGCTTCACACGTGTCTTGAATATCGTGAAACATGAGAGGAAACTTCGCTGAGCCTCTGTAGCCGGTCGGGGGCTCTACCGCCTCCAGGACGCAGATGTCCTCCGGGCTGTGGCTCGGATACCGCCACACCTGGTTCGCAGATGACTAGGCATGCGCCCCACGCAGCGCACGGCAAACGCGCACAACAACAAACACACGAAATGTTACAGTTACGGCTGCCAACCATGCATGATTTTGTGCTTTGATTTCTCTTTCCGGCACTCAACTTTTTCGCAGCCAACGGGTGCATACAAGCTGACACAAAGACAAACAGGCCGACAGGCCGGCAGGCAGACAGAGAGCGAAGGAACAACAATGTCTGTGGCCAGTCTGTGTCGTTCAAGTGGGGATGCTGGTTAATATCGAATGAACATGGGGGGGCACCTGCGAGGTTTCTTTCTTTTAGTGGAGGAGGTGGAGTGCTGCACGAGCCTCCAGGACGTTGAGTCTGGGTCAGATCATGGCAAGCAACCCTGTATTCATTCGTTGAACCCCAATATGACTTGAAGGTATGCTCTTTAGACTATGGTACCGGGTATTAATAGCACATTCTACTCTAAACAGGAAGATACGATTCTGATACCATCCGGATACGATTTTGACACGGCGGCAAATACGATTCCGTCATATCTCGTCCAGACGCAATACGAACTCAGTATGATTTCGATACGGTTTCCAATACCATTTCATCACGGTTTTCAGTATAGATTTCAACACGGTTTCACCAAATACGCTTCCGGGCCTCTCGACCGGGGGATCGTGGGCTAGACAGGGAAATCGTATCCGGACCGCATCGGTGTCCTTGGGGAGGGGACCTCTTCGAGCTGGCGATCGTGCGCTGGATGGTATCCAAACCTATATCGGAACTGGTGTTTTTCCTTGCGGAGGACCACTAAAGAGGCTATCGTGGGAAGGGAAATCGTATCCAAACCCGTACAGCGGAACTCGTATCTTGGCCCGTATTCCGAGGTGTACGCAAACCGTATCCATAACATGTCTCTTAAACCGTTTCGGTTCCTATATCTGAAGGATGACCCGGTACACCGATCCAACCCCCAAAAGCGTCTCCAAATCGTATTGAAATCACACGGTATCAGTGAATTCTGAAGGAGGAACCAAAACCACGCTGACTTTCTATCCCTCACGTACTAATTCATTGGATAAGGTGTCCTTACTGGCGGGTTCATAGCCACCGTCAGGAAGATGTGCTACGCTCGAAGATCCCTGACCGTATTCTATTCAAAGTCTCCGGAATCTGGAACCTTTGAATGACACCCTCTCGTGCTTAGGCTCAATGAACCCCTGTGTCCCTTGACGAGTGGTTCTGGCGAGCCTGGCGGCGCTCCTGCTGGTGGGCCCGGCACTCGCGCTCCTGTCTGGGAAACCACACGTAAGCGGTCGTTTTCCCATACCGAAAATCAGCAGTATGGCACGAAGTGGAAAGATACGCATTAACCACAAATGCACACAAGCACACACACACACACACGTACATTATATATATATATATGCATATCTAATTTTAGACATAATATACATACATATATATATATATATATACATGGTCACCCCCCCCCCCCATGATCCATACCATGCTTTTTTGTACCTGCTGCTGCCCATGCTTCGATATCTACATGACTTCAGCTACATACAAAATCATCGGTACTTGCGTTATTTTCTGCACCTAACATCTACTTAACTCTACATTTTATCATTTGTTCTCACACGTTATTATATCCCTACGAAACCCGAAACGGATTCTGATTTCACTTTCGGGCTCCGCTTTTCCATCCAAAACCCGGCACTCCATGTTTCACTGTCACTGTCCACATGTTTTGGTGCCGATGCCAATACTCAAACTGGCAGCTTCGAATCTTCCTGGTCATTGCCTGGTTGCCTGGAAAGCGTGACACATACTTCAAGTGTGTTCATAATATTATAGTACTAACGCTAACACTAATACTAATCCTTATCACAATATTCATACTAACATCAGTATTTGCAATAGTATTGATACTCCTACGAGTACGAATACATAAACTTTTGTGGTGTTAACAGTAATGCTATCACCAACACTGATACGGATATTGATAATCTGATGAATATTCAAGAATGCCAGTACTATTACCAGCATGAACACTTATATTATAGCTAATACGACTATGAATAGTCCTAACTCTAATATCAACATTAATACTCCTACGAATCCCAATAGTATATTCGTATTAATATGAATACTAATCTTTTTACGACTAGACACGTGCATATACTAATGTACATAAAATTACATACCACTATCTTAAGATACAGATATATACATTAGTGCATTCATGTACTAATGTTGTGGCATAAACATATACCCATATACCAATGTAACAATATTTTTTGGCCCCCGCATGGCGAGTCTGGCGACTGCATGGCAGGTAACACATGGGTCCGGAGGAGAATGCAACTGCGCGGTTACACGTCACAGCATATCCTAAAGATGCCCTTAGTCTCCCACGTACATGCTACAACACACTATCTTTTCCAATGTAACAATATACTTCTCGTGCTTGTATGAATATACTATACTAATATGCGAGTATACTAATATACGACTACTGCAATATGCAAGTATACCGACATGACAAATTAGTAGACTAATATACCAACATACTGATACACTTGTAAATATGACTAGACAATGCATGAATATAGTACACATACTAGTAAACTAATACACCAATATAGTAGAGTACTCATGCACCAGTTGTACTAACATATCAAATATACTAGTATAGAAGTATACAAATATGTTACTGTTCGAATACATTAATGTATTGATATACTAGTCTGCTACTATACGAAACTATCAATATACTAACATATCAAAACTAGTTCTAATATTGACAATAATACTAGCACTTCTGCGAATATCAGCTGCGATTAAACCCAGCATTAAGACTGACACTGATACTAGCAGTGGTGCTGTATTACTGACATTGACACTGGCACTAGCACTAACTCTAACACGAGCATGAGCACTGGCACTAATTTTTTATTTACTAATATTGACATGTATAGTTACAGCAAACACTAGTACTAATATTAATAACAATACTCATCCTAATATCGATACTTCCACAAAACTTTTACGTAACTCATGTGCCGCACGTCTGGTGCACGCGTCCTCAGTACATGGCATGTCAAAGTACATGTTGTATATCAACTGCAAATGCTTCACTTTACAGATTGTCGTCGGGTGTGGTGTGTTTAGTTACAATATCTCAAGGAATTGGTGGCATCGAGAGCATCTTGCAAGGATACGTCACCCCCGTCGCGGATCATGTTGGAAAAGAGGAAAGGAGGGACACAAACGATGCCTTTCACTCGGGAGAGAAGTGTGACGGATATGTCGTGGAACATACCGCACTTTGACATGGCATGAAAACAAAGCATGTGCCATGTGTATACATGTGACAAACTAAGACATAATAGGAACACAGCATCCAAGGTTAGCAAATGCCGCCTGGCTCGCAAATCCCCACAATTTGTAAAGCCTGAAATGCGAAAACATCGGCAGGGATCAACAATCCCCAAAATCATGGCATCTATGGGGCCTTGGGTGTTTAGTTTTGCAAAACTTTGGGGATTTTCGAGCCTGGAAGTGTTTTAGCATCCGACGTTGACGAAATGCCACCAGGCTCGAAAATCACCAACATTTGTTTGTAAAGCCTGAAATGCGAAAACACTGGCAGGGATCAAAAATCCACAAAATTCCAAAAATCCTGGCATCTATGTAGAGTGCGGGGCCATAGTCTCTCAGATTTTGGTGATTTTGGGGACTTTTGATCCCTGCCAGTGTTTTCGCACTTCAGGTTTTAGGAAGTTTGGGGATTTTTGAGCCTGGCAGTGTTTTAGCATCCGAAGCTGCCCACCTCCCATGATCCACTGCTGACCAAAAGCAAGCAAAGTATGGATCATAAGGGGGGGGGCGTAAGCAGATATATATATATATGTGTGTGTACACACATACGTACATACATATACATACATACATACATACATACATACATACACACATATATATATATACACATGTGCAGCGACTGGGATCTCTGGACAAGCAGCGGGTCAGCCAAACATGTTCGGGTTCAACAATGAGCACTGGGAAAGCATGGCTTTGCAAGCCAATGCGCCCCATGAAACTCGTCGGCAAACCACTGGTCATAAAGGAATACAGGAGCAACCCCAACTCTTTTCCAAACTGGAAGCTTTGCTTCCAGGTTAGCTGGAATCACACCTTAAACCCTAAACCAATACAGTATGGCACACTGGCAGCCGCCTTGTCCTTCTGGACCTGGAGCAACGACGGGCCCAGCACCAGCACCGCCACCTGAAGACCCGACAAAGCTTAGCGCATTACGAGAAGAGCACCCTTCGGTGGGGGATGAACTTCGTCATAAACAAAACCTGAAGCTTGTTCCTGGTGGGCTTCTTTCGATACTGTGTGCGTTTTGCAACAGCGTCCACTCAAGTTCCGAATTCGAACAGCATCGTCAAATCGTCTGTGCTGGTATGCAGCACATGATTTCATAATTGCACGGCTGTCCTGTTGCGACGTGCTGAAACCCTGTCCTTCCTGTTCGTGACAATCTACGCCTAAACAAACTTTCGACAACCACCCGCTTTTTTCTGAGATATTCACAACAAAGGGTCCCCTGCTTCGCGTTCTAAATATTCCAAAATCACCCCGAACGTCCCCGAAATGGGCAGGATGGTCTTTGCATCTCCGTCTGAGTGTACTTGCGCACAAAGGAGCACAAACATTTGCCGAAGTCTGGGTGACCCATGCACAACATAAAGACATGCTACTCCGCATTCGCAAGAAAACCGGTATATATATATATATACACACTATAATATATATATATATATATATATATATATATATAATACGTGCACACCCACATTGTGTAAGTACATAAATACATGGTACGTACCAAATATCCAAACAAACATAAAGACATGCGAACACACAGACAGACAGACATACGTACATAAGTGCATGCATACATAGCTGGAGATATAGGTATCTATATGCCTTCCTACGTGCATACATGTATACATGCGAAAATGCTTGCATACTTACATGCACGCATACAAGCAAGCATGCATACATACGCACATAGACACACACACACCTGCTCTGACACAACAGCATATACACATACGGCTACACACGCATTGCACATGCACATGCCCATGCGTCACTGCTCGCAATACGGTACCTACATTACATAGGTGACCTCCAACCATCCATCCATCCATCCACTCACACACGTACATGCATGTAGTTCGATATCCACGTCACTACCCACATCTGTACTTTTATATGTGTATATAAATGTGTATATATGTGCGCAAACATGAACTCTTTATGAGCTACTGTTTCTTTACCGTTCCGAAATCGTCACAAAGATCTGGACAACCCAGCGTCGGAGCACAGAGCTAGGAGTTCACCTATAGCTTGTTTTGTGAATTCTGGGGCTTGGGGCTGAGAGCATTTTGAAGCCTGCTGTCTCATAGCTCTTAGATGTAGCCGTCCAGCAGACTTGGATTTGAAAGGTCACATTGATAGCCATTGTACCTCCAGCAAGTCAAAGCGGCTCAGTCCTGTGCCATTTGCCTCAGTATCTCCAAATCGAATCGCTGAAGTGGGCCCAGTTCAGAAACAAAGGAAGGTTGAACACACAGGTCAGTCCGGCCTTCGGCGGCGGCTTAGGTGCCGTGGCCTTTGCGGGTGCCTTCGGCATCAGCCGGGCCTGGAGCTGGGCGATCAAGGGGAGCTTCGGTGGCGGCACTGCCGGGGATTCTGAAAACGATGTCTCTGCACAAGTGGTCTGCTCTCCATGGCATCAAAACCGGACCCCTCGTGCGAAACAAAAACAAATCCTAAACGCGCACCCGATGTTCACAGACGACTTTCACCCCAAAATGCCAAAGCTAAACGTCATCTCCGCTCCCCGTGCTTAGCACGGCACCCCTCAACCTCAAGTAAGGAACGCTCGTTAAGTCCTAAAGCAAAACAAGATGATCTGAGTTAAGTCTGAAGACTTGAAGGAACATTCCTCAACTCTCCAGGCGCTGTCGGACTCAAGATGAATGTCAAATCCGAGCCCAACACAACATGTATTCAGGTGCAGAAACGAATGAAAGGACGGTGACGCCCTTTACCAGGAAGCATGCAAGAAGGTCTGCAAACACACACACACACACAAACTAACGAACGGGCAGGCAGACGGACAAACAGAAGGACGGACGGACAAACGCACATACATACGTGCATGTGTACATACAGACAGACAGGCATACATTACATACGAACAGACCGATCGCATACTTACCTACATCGCAACATATACCTGTACACATGCACATACGTACATTTACAGGTATACATATACTTTCACTTACAGATGGGCCCACAGGCATTGCTTACGGTTCCGAAATCGCCACCGCAATCTGGACACCCCACAGACGGCGCACGAAGCTAGGATCGCACGTGAGGTCTTTCGGACGGTGTCCCTGAACAAAAGTGCGCATCTCATCATCTCTAAAAAGTTTGCCATCTCAGCCAAGGTGCCTTCGGCAGCGCCGCTTTGGCCGCCGCCGCCACCCTGGCCGCCGCCGCCGCCTTCGCGAGAGCCGGTGGCGCCTTGGAGTTTGGCTTCAGAGCAGACCGTTCTGAGCTCGCTTGATTGCCCCTTGGTGGAGGATGCTATGTCTCTGCACATGCGAGAGGAGGACACCACTGCATCTGAGCAATTCTGCGAACAGTACCGAAGTCGACACCATGTCCTCCTCACTACTCCCGAAAAAACCAACACACCCCAGACCACCCCAAATCAAATCACTCCAACCATCCTCGCCTTCGGCATCTGCCGCAGTGTGCGCGTCGGCACCTGTGGGGCCAGGCCGTTTCAATACGAGACGACGAGAACGACTGTGCTTCACACTGGCTGTTATTCATTGGTGTGCTTTTGATACGGGCTCGCTTTTCACCCATGTTTGTTTATCACACGCATACCTTCGTTTCAACCACCAACTGGTGAAGCACGGAATCGCACACGCAGCCGAGATGTTGAAATTTTGGGCTCTGGGTCCTGGGTTTGCTTCAGAAGACCCTGACAAGAACATGGTGGAGCTTTGTGCATCCTGTCCGAGGATTGATTCGACTGCCAAATTCTGAACGCAAACCCGAATAAACCTCGTAGAACCCGTTCACAGACCATTTTCATCCTAAAATGCCACGGCTAAACGTCATCTCCCGCTCACCGTGCTTCGCACGGACCTCAACTAAGGAAGACGCGTTAAGTCGTAAAGCATAATAAGATGGTCTGAATACTCGAACGAACATTCCTCAACTCTCCAGGTGCTGTTGAACTCAAGCTGACTGTCAAATCCGAGCCCAACACAACATGCATTTATGTGCACAAATGAATGGAAAGGACGGTACCACCCTGTAACAGGAAGCATGCAAGCAGGCCTGCAGACACACAAACAAACTAACAAACAAAACAGACAGACGGACAGACCGAACGCATACTCAGTTACATCCCGACACGTGTACACATGCACATGCACATACGTACATTTACCCGTATACATATACTGTCACGTACAAATGGGCCCATAGGCACGAATTGCTTACGGTTCCAAAATCGCCACCACAATCTGGACACCCCACAGCCGGAGCACGAAGCTAGGATTGCGAGTAAGGTCTTTCGGGCGTTTTCCTGTACAAAAGTGCTCATCATCTCTGAAGTCGGCCATCTCAGCCAAGGCGCCTCGGGCAGTGCCGCTCTGGCCGCCGCCGCCTTGGCCGCCACCGCCTTCGCGAGAGCCGGTGGCGCCTTGGAGTTTGGCTTCAGAGCAGACCGTTCTGAGCTCGCTTGATTGCCCCTTGGTGGAGGATGCTATGTCTCTGCACATGCGAGAGGAGGACACCACTGCATCTGAGCAATTCTGTTAACAGTACCGAAGCCGACACCATATCTCCCTCACCACTCCAAAAGAAACCAACACACCCCTGACCACTCCAAATCAAATCACTCCACCATCCACGCCTTCGGCGGCGGGCGAGGGGCGTGCGTCGGCACCTGTGGGGCCTCAGGCCGTTTCAGTACAGCACGACGATAAGGAAAATGCTTTATAGTGGCTGTTATTCATTGGTGTGCTTTTGATACGGGCTCCGCTTTTCACCCGTGTCTGTTTATCACACGCATACCTTCGTTGCGACCGCCAACTGGTGAAGCACGGAATTGCACACGCAGCCGAGATGTTGAAATTTTGGGCTCTGGGTCCTGGGTTTGCTTCAGAAGACCCTGACAACAACCCTAAGTCTGAAAACAAGAACATGGTGGAGTCTTATGCATCCTGCACGAGGGCTTTGAATGGCAGTCCTATTCTCCCTGGACGCTGAATCCTCTCTGAGGCTTTTAGCTCCTTCTTCCTGAGCTTGAAGCTCCACTCCGATGTGTGGCCAGTAGGCTTCTTGGTGTTTTGGCAGTGAGGGGTAGGTTGGGAGGTAAAAGCTTGAGCCTGCCAAGCCCTCACGGTCTTTGGCTCCAACTTGCACGTGTCACGCATGACAAGCCCAACACCCTGTGTTCTAAACCAATCCCCAACCTCCCAGAAAATTAAATCGACTAGACGCCATCACATGTTCAACTATTGAAACCCCTCAAGTCAACCCCCGCCCCACCCAAAAACAGAATGCACACCCGAACAGCCTCAACCCTGAGGTCTGAATTGACACTATTCTCTGGAGCTCCGAAATTCCAACCCTAAGGGTTCAAAGTATTTGAGAATAAGGCACCTGGGTTTGCGATCATAGATTTTGGCTTCGTACTGTATACTCTTTACTTGGACCGCAGGGAGGCCGGCCCCTAAAACCAAACACGTTTGAGGATTGTTCTGTGCCTTTGAGCTAGGGTTTTGACCATTCGCACTTGGACAAGCCAGGTAAGGTCTGAAGGCACTCGAGCCAGGGTTTCTCGATGTTTGTGGTGTATCTAGACCCTGGAATGCAATACCATTTTCGGATAACCTTCGTTTATGGTTTCGACCCCAATGTAGCTGCTGCATTTTTGGGGTCAAGGTATACGGTTTAGCCCTAGATGCATACTAACCCTTGCTTCATCGTACCCGGAATCCCAGACTCTAAGGGGCATCTGAACGCCTACAGAGTCTACACCTGTCGAAAGAAGAGGAATAAGCGCCATGCTCACAGAAGATAAGATGGTCACAACAGCTGCCCTATCCTAAAACCCTTGCTGCCCAGGTTCCGGATCCACGGCCCGAGGAGAAGCATGGGTGGCATTGTTGGCGTTGGAGCCCTGAAATGTTGCAGCCTGGTCCACGGTTTATGGTTTGCGCCTGTTTCTTGGGGTTTGTGGTTTCGGGCTTGGGGTTCGGGTGCGCTTACGAGCTTTTTAACGGGTTGAATGACTCAAGTTTGGCTTCTCATTGCTTGAAGCTTGTGATGCCCCGACGAGCGCCAGACAAGACCCGAAATATCCCAAATGATTTGGCACAGGCTGTCAGAACCGAATCCCGCTGACGCTGTTGGGGTGCACTTGAAGATCGGGTCCCGTTCGCATAGCCCTGCAGATAATCTGCTTATCCAGCCCCTCAGCCTCTAAGGGCTCGGGGACACTTGCCACTTGAGGTTCCAGTTATTGGCTGGACCTCCATCCGCAAAATCTCCGATCTCGATCTCGCCTCCGACGCACCATCGGAGATGGCGGAATCCAGGGTCTTCACTCTGCAAAATCCACGGTTCTTTCAAAAACTATGGGAATCCAAATACATGACAAAAAGGAAGGAGCCCACCGTACTGCAACAGCAGTGACGGCTTGAGGAAGAAATGATTCGTCTGGGTTTGATGTACGTAACGTCCAGGACGCAGGGCCTCTCTGTTGTCGTGTGGTGGCGGCTACATACTTGAAATCCGGCGACACCGATGCACTGCCTTACAAACCTATGCCCGCAAAAGCAATGGAGCGCTTGGATGCGTACATCCTGCAGCCAACACCCCAAAACAGGAGCCGTGCCCCAAAGAACTCTAGTCTCTATGCCAGCAGTTTATCACAATTCCATGACTTGTTTAGGATCCGTACTTGAAAGACCATAGAACTTCGACAATCAGTGTAGCCCTTAACTCTGAGCTAAAAATGCCAAACGGCCTCTCGAATCCAACAAGTCAACGACAAGCGACCAGACCGGCAAAGCCAGTGGAAGCATGCAAACTGACTGTATCTGGAAGATGTTCTTCGGATTTGGCGGGATTAGGCTTTCCGGAACGCTCTCTCGAAGTTATGAACGCGTTGCGTATGCATTGGGGTTTAGGGTATGGGGATTAGGGATTAGGGTTGCGAGTGGATCTGAAACAGCTCCTCATACGAACCTCGCAGCAGTAGCCCTCAAGGTAACCACAACCACCCTGACCCTCAACGCCTGCTTCAAGGGCATATCGCACGTCTCGCATGAAGCAGACTCCTGACTGATCTTGAATGGGGCGTCTGAGTCTAAGCGAGGCTTTTGCTGACAATGCTCCGCAACTACACGATAAAGCTCGATGACCCCTGAGCCACTACTCTATACCCTGTCTCCTGGTCAGTCTTGATAATGTCATCGATGTTTCAGGCGCATGTTTACAGTTCCGGGCCCTGGCCCTGGGGTGTCGGGCCGTTTGGGATTCAGGTTCGTTTGCGTTTGCAGGTTGGGGTTTTACGGGTTCGGACTGTAGGAATTGGGGCAAGCAGGGCTTGCGAACTTGAGGCTGGAGGGTTTATAGATCAAGGTTGGAAGCAGGGTTCACAGTTTCAGCGAGCGTGTCACGACAGCTTCTATTGCAAGCCACCGAAAATGCGAGCGGAGCTGCGACAACCATCATGCTACCCATGGCGATGATGGGAATCCTCCAGACCTAAACCCCGAAATCCCAAACCCTAAACCTGAAGTCTACGAAGCTTCCTTCCACCGAGAACGAGTAGCCAGAAAGAAGTACACACAAAAATTGCCAAAAACGTCGTTCGAAAGGAAACCAGCTGGCAGCCTCGAAAAAGCACCCCCCCACCCACCATGTAGTCTCATAGAGTCGCAATACGGTTTCTCCACCCGCCAACTTCTTGTCTCATACTCGTAAGGCTAGCAACCTAAAGCCAAACCCGAAAAGCCCCCGTTCCGCTCTCCGAACTCTCAACATAACCACGAAGGAAAACCAGACCCCAAAAGCGTCTTCTATGCATCCAGCCTTCTTCTGGGCCAGCGTCACATGGCCATCTGGTTGCGGAGCCTCCCGATAGCAGGGTACGCATACTTAGGGCCACGGCTTGCTCCTCGGCCGAAATGTGCCCGCTGTGCATTCTGGCAGTTGTTTTTCTGCGAGGCGGAATCTGGGGTTGTTTCCAGCATTTAGAGGTGAGGGGCATGAGCTTGTTGCACAGCTTGGTAGGTTGTCGTCTTGGACCTTCCAGCATCTTCACAGCTGTTGCAGCAATGGGGCCAGCAACCAGAGTAATCCTCAGACTATAGATGAAACACAGCTTCCGGCAAGGTCTCACGAAGCAAACTCCTTACTATTCTTCGTGGGGCGTTGAAGCGAGACTTCTACCGACACTGCTTCTACAATTGGAAGGTCCAGGGCCTCAGCAAGCATCGCAGCAACTTACCCCATCGAGCGTCAGCACTGCCCCATACCCTAAGACACCCTGTGATGAACCCTTCAACCCAAACCCTAAACCTTAACACACAAATCATATCAGTGCCTCCCATGGGTCGCTGCGCAGGTCGTCCAAAGTCTTATTCACTTTGCCAGAGCCCGCCTCGAGCTGAGTCGATGATCTACGGTGAGGGTTTTGGTGTGGGATTCCGCCATGCGAACTCCGAAATTCCAATCTTCACGACCTTAAACCAGCTCTTGGAGCACCATCCCGTTACAGTCTGAATCCTAGACTCTAGACCCCACCACACTTAGAAGCAATAGTCTTGTGCATCTACACTGGGCTGGTGACGAGGGTGAAATTCAACAAGCACAGCAGTGTGGCACTAGCGACGTTGTGAGAACAACACACCTGCCAGAAGCATGGCCAGCAGCCTCAACGACATCCAGCGCCACATCCTTGGCACCCGCCACTTCGCCTTCCACAGCCTAGCCGTTCGGTCTTGACAAGGATCTGCACTGGGACCTTCGCCCTTCGATCACGACATGCTGAAGACGACCATAATCATCGTGCGATTTATGGCATTGCAATCATCATCTGCATTGGTCAGATCATAACCGGCTTAGGTATCATCTCGGCATGGCCAACTCGGCACAGTGTCCCCCTCCCTTTTTCTTCATCGTCGTTGTCTTGACAATAATTTCAAAAGGCTAAAACGCCCCGGGAGCACAGCCGCCTCGACGGTCCTGTTAACGCCATCCTGGCTAAAGCTTGACTTGCTCTTTGAATTGTTTAGGTGGTCTGAGGCTACAATTCTGGCCGCGTATCTCAGGCCTTGGCAATTCCGTAGTGTTTTGTGAAGTTGGAAGTGAAGACTTTGAGCTTGAAGTTTTTTTGCTTCCTACTGCGCTAGGACGAGCCTGTATGAAAGGATGGCTCGGGCTTGCAATGCTTCAACCGATGCCCTATGCAAGCCTCAATCCCTGCTTTGATTCCTATGCCAGCTTGATCCGGATCCAACAACTCAACGACAAACGATGTATGTGAAACATACTATTTGGATCTGGCGATTTTAAGCTTTCCGCTTCCGGCCTTGCTCCCTCGAAGTTATGAACGAGTTGCATATGTGTTTGGGTTTAGGGTATGGGGCTTAGGGTTGCTGCTTCATCTGCGCTCCCGATACAAACCTCGCAACAGTAACGACATCACCCTGACTTGACTAACCTTGCGAGACTTTTACTTGCAATGCTCCTAGAATAGGAAGATCCAGGGCCTTAGCAAGCACTGCGGCAACTGCACCGCGAAGCCTATAAAGCTCGAAGACCACATCGAACGCCATCTCAGCTCCATACCCTTGGCCCCGATCCCTAGACCACTAGTCTATACCCTTTCTCCTGGGCACTCGTGATGATGTCACGGGTGGTGCCCAGAGCTGGTGGGCTCGGGAAATCCTGGATGCTTGCAGGGATGTTTAGGGTTCGGGGCCTTAGGGTGTCGGGTTTCGACACTCGGTTCGGACTTGAGGAATTCTTGAAAACGTAGGACCGCTGTGCGTTACCGATGCAACTCTTCCTGTGCTGCTTTTACTAGTGTTGCTGCGAGTCAATGGAACGGATAGGCGAAGGTAAAGGTATCGGCAAGCTCCTTCAGGACCTTCATACAGTCTGCTTTTGTCAGGCTCCATAATACAGCAGCCAATATGGCCAATCCAAGCATGGGGAGTGAGTCGGTCCCATCAACCTTACAACCCTAAACCCCTCAACCCATCAACCTTACGCAGGAGCGGCAGGAGTAGTAGTAGTAGTAGTAGTAGTAGTAGTAGTAGTAGCAGCAGCAGCAGCAGTAGCAGTAGCAGCAGCAGCAGCAGCAGTAGCAGTAGCAGTAGCAGTAGCAGTAGCACTAGCACTAGCTATAGCAGCAGCAGCAGCAGCAGGAGCAGGAGCAGGAGCAGGAGCAGGAGCAAGATTCTCAATATTGCGCGCCCCTTTGTGCTTTATGTGTGTAGTATTTAGGATTTAAAGTTCTTGCTCGGTTTTAGGGCTTTAGTCCTTAAGTTTAGGGTCCGTTTGGCCGCAATTCTCGCGGCGCTGTGGCAGCTGTGGTAACCAATCTGAAGACCGCTTATACCGTAAGAGTCGGCACGACGCCAATGCCCAAACCAGTCTGGAGAGTCTAGGTCCCTGAGCCCTAAGCCCTGACGCCACAAACCCAAAAATGCAGAATATGGGAACACGACGGCATCCTCAGAAGGGGAATGAGAGCCGAATCGGAGCGGAATGGGAGCGGAGTGGGGCGGAGCGCCGCCAACATTCATTTGAAGCTCGCGGGCTTCCATGACAACTTTGACTGACATGTGCTAGGGCGCCACATTGATTGCTGTGACAAGGGCCGGTCCGGGCTACGGGGCAGGGTCGAAGTTTGGCGTCAAAAGGTTTGGCCTTGCAGTGTGGGTTTGAACCCTAAACCCTGAGCCCTAAACCATGAACCCAGCTGGTGGTGTTCATCCTGCAAACCCAGTTCCTAAAACCCCGAGACCCCTAAAACCCCTGAACCCTACAGCCCGAGAGCCCAAAACCATGTCGAAAAATCGCTAAGCCCTAAAACCCCTACACACCCCTGAACCCCACAAACCCTAAGGCTTCAGGATATGGCCTGTGCCACTTGGCCGAGGCCGTGATTGGCCGTGGAAGCTGGAAAGCCTGCGCTTGCAGCGAGTGCCTTTCTCACTGACATTGGCTTAAATGGCATCCTCTCTTAACTGCCACGTGTACTGCGAAGATTTTATTGAAAGCGATAATTTAGCGGAGGTGGGCGGAGCGCTTCCCCCGCAGGAGAAGAACCCGGCCCGAGCCTCACGGAAGAGTGACCTGTCACTGTCACAGCCAGGAAACTTGAAAGCGACAGCCATTGAATCGAGGCACCACCTGGAAATCTTTTTTCTATTCGCCAGGAAAGGTCCATCGCAATCCGCAGCGTTGGCTGCACCGCAGACTTTTGCTGCAATCTGAAGCTACGGTGGCTGAGATCCGATTGAATTGAGCTTCCTCCTCTTCGCAACCTGCAAGCTCTCTAAATCAGTCGATTGAACACATGACAAGAACTTCCGAGCTGCTGAATCTTCTGCACCGCGGTTGGTCTTACTCGGAGCTCCCACGCATGCTGAGCCAAATCCATCGACACGCACCGTGGCAGTGTGAAATATGGTCTTCGCGATGTGCTCTTGCTGGTAGTCCCATGTGACCTTCTCGTTGACATCCCTCACCTTGTCCAGTCTGTGATACCGCACAACAAAGATATCCGAGGTTTCCTTTGCTCTTGCCGCAGGTGATGCCATGGCTGCGGCATGGTGGCATTCGACACTACAACGTCTGTATGAGAAAAACCTATGTACACAGATCAAATTGGTGCAAGACATGGACATGTCTTGCGTTTGTCTATGCGCCTTTGCTGCCTCCATGATTCAATTGCAACAGATCTCCAGCGCAGGATCGGCCATCTTGAGTCACATCTTTGGTCACGCGGAAGATGCACAGGAGCTGCATGCATGAGACCTTGTGATCCCTCTTGCGAGCTGGCCTGGGGCCTCTGCACGCCGCTCCACCTGCAGCTACCACGACACCACGAAAGGCGCGCAAAAGACACAAAGAAGAGAAGGCTTCCTCGACTCATGGACTCGTTTGTGTGGCTGTATGAAGAGGCCGTTTAGAGAGCAGGGAACGCCCATGTAAACATATAGGCGTGGCTCACAAGTGTGAAAAAAGTTGAACAGCAGAAGGCGAGGGGTACTGGCCGTACTGCGGACCTGCTAACAAACTAGAATCCACAGCATTGAACCTTTGCACATATGTCCTCCACATATGGGTTTGCAAGGGGCACCTCGGGCGCGTCGAAAGCAGCGGGCAGCGCTGACTCATGTCCCACGATGGATACCTGATGCACAGAACACCGTCATCTGGATGAAGTTGAGTTGCGGAACAGCAGGGAGCCGACCGGCTCATGCTCAAGCGAGTCCAGCCTCGAAAGGCTTGCGGGGCGCGCCGCAGACCTGTGCTCGGGTGCTTTCGCAACGGAAGCTCTGGGAACTTGAAAAGGTGGCAGCCGAGCTGCTTCCCGCATGGACCTCAGCTCGAACTCGTAAGCTCCTGGCAGCGACAACATTGATCACAACTCGCCAAGCTGAATGCTGTCTGACGCAATTTCCGGAGCCCTGTGGCCTCCAATCGAGAAGCATTTCTGCACGCATTGGCCTTTCGCCATTTTCATCGTTATTGAATTGGCCCTTAACCATCAGGAGTACCGCAGGTGAAATCGAAGCCGAGGCACAGATCTTGGGAGGTCCGCAGAGTATCAAGCTCGAGGCCTCAGGAAGCGCTGAAGCTTGAAACTGAAATCCAAGTCTTACAAGAGTTCTCCTAAACACCGCTACTGGACTTCCTGAGATGGGGTCACGGAGTTTCCAGATCATCTCCTCCACACGAGCTTAGCTGTGGGGCTCTGCGCGGTGACTGAGGCGTAGCCGGCGTAGCTGCGAAGCTCAGTCCTGGATGACGACGCCCGCAAGGTAGGCCGATGTTTCGTCCCTACGTTGGGGCAAACAAGGGGTGGAGGCACAGCACCCAAATTGAGCGGGCCTGTCCAGGAAAACCGGCAGAGTGTAGAGCGTGCAACCCTTGTCGTGTTGCAAGGCCCACGTGATGGTGTCGTTGCAGTCCTGCCGGCAAACTCGAAAGGGCCATTCGGACCCAAGCGACGAGCCCAGCATGCAGTCCATCCTTTGTCGCCTCGAGGTACTGTTTCTTGGCAAGAACCCAGGGGCAAAAGCCTGAAAACCGCGCTCTTGCGTCTGCCACAAGAAGAGACTGCCCCCTGCAGTCCCTGAAGCCTGGATTCAGCCGAGCGAAAACCTGGAGCAGAGGGCAAACAGCAACAGCTCAAAGGGTGCTTCCGCTTCGGGTTTCCCGCCTTCGCGTTGACGCGGAGGTACTTCTTGGCCAGGGGTGGCACGCTGGCACCGAAGGAAGCCTGGGGAAGCATGAATCTCAAGCTGAGGAAACCAAACTCTCGCTTTGCGAGCAGCCCGCCGCGCCTGGGATCCCTCCTGGGAGCAACACTGCAAGCCACGAAAAGATCACTCGCTGTCTCTCTTCATGTGCCGAGGCCGGTCGAATTATATGATGCGGCCTTAATGTATAGATCTATAGTCAGTGTCAGTTCCCTCTATATATGCCGAAATCAAAGTTTTCTCAGCCCTGAATGCATACACCCAAATACCCGATATCGTCTGTCAGGACATGGATAAGATGGCACAACACCTCATAACTTGACAACGGCCTCTATCGACTCTATCGTCGAATATCAGGCTCCTCCTGCCCCTTGAGCGGCACAATGGCCCTGGAGCGCAGACGTTCCGCGCTCAGCCATTCGTCGTGCTCCTTGGCGTAGCCCATGAAGTGAACCTTCGGAGGGCAAGTGTTCGTACAGGTGCTTGTCGAAACATCGGGTGTCGCATCATCGGTTCACAGTAGATTGTGTGTATGGACAGAAATAGATCATAATGCCAATGCTCCGGGCGATGACGATGGGCAAGAAACTGGCGATGATGAAGATGGTCGTAGCGATGGCTGCGGTGAGACAATGGCGATAGCGAGTGTGGTGATTCTGATGATGCCTCAGTGATCAGGGGATGATGAAAATGATGCGCGCCAGGGCATGGTCTATGGAGCAGTGGACGTGCGGGTGCTTTCAGCTCGGCCTTGACGGGCGTCTTCTTCTTCCAATTGACGGCCACGACCTCAAGAAGGTACTAATATCTGCTGCTGTATGGCAACACGGAAGCATGCCATGCCAAGCCACTTCTGCGGCCCAGTGCCTTCCGTCGGCCTCGTGATCTACATCTCTCTTGCGATGGTCCGCTGGGGTGTGCGAATGAATGCGAGGCCAAGGTACTTCCGCGTGAAGGCGCAGACCTTTCCTTGCAAGGAGGAGACATGTCGTGCGAAGGACTGTCAACTGTCAACTCGCGCAACCTTCCCAGGAAGCCAAGGCGGCCAAGGTGCGTCACAGCCGAGAAATTCATGTAGTTTTGCAGCTTGTGAGACCTAGTTCGGTCTAGAGGTCTATAGAGCGGAAATGGCTCGAACATGAACCTTGAACCATCACGGCAGTGGAAGTGCGAATTACAATTGAATATCTGCCTTCCCTAGCAGGAGACTCTGTATAAGTGCATATGTACATGTGCAGGAGCACGTAGATACGTACATACTTACCTTACCTTCGCCTACCTATCTTACCATACCACAACTTAACATACAAACATACATCCATGCATGCATAAACAGACACACACACACATACATACGTACGTACATACATACAGTCTACGCATGCACGTATTCATACATACCTGCTTGCATGCCACGCACATACATACATACAGACAGACAGACAGACAGACAGACAAACATACATGCATACATAGGCAAGTACATATTTTGTCACTCGTGCTCGACAAGTCATATACACACACAGGCAATACATGCAGGCATGCATGCACGCATTGTGCAATACGCATGCATACATACACACACACATACACGCACACACATACATACATACATACATACATACATACATACGTACATACATACATACATACATACATTTTTAGCACTCGCACTCGACGCTTACAGTACATTACATTACACTAATATACATACATACATACATACATAAATACATACATACATACATACACATAAACACATACATGCATTCAATTTATACATACATACATAAGCACACATAAATGCACACATATATTCATACATACATTCACACAAACATGCATACATACATACATACATACATCTGTACCTATGCCTGTACCTTGTAATTACACCCATATGTCTAGATATACGTATATGTATGTCGGCATGCGCATGTGCATGCATTTGCACACGCATATGTGCATGTGTACGTGTATGTGTGTGCGTGTGTATGTGTATGATATGTGTATGTGTATATACTGGTATGCTTAATGTACAAGTAGGTGTAGGTGTATGTATATACACATGTGTATGCAAATTTTTATGTATACATTTATGCGCATGTATGTACAGTACTCACTAAACCCATTCTTCCCTGTCTTCCCTGCACTCGTGAAGCCTTGGAACCTATACCCGCAAAAAACCTACGACATTGAGGATCGTTCGGTGGCAGCCCGCCAAGGCTATCCCTCTGTCATGGCATATGTAGAGCAACTGCTGCGGTCATCTTTGCGTCAGTCGACTTGCACGTCAGTCCGGAGTGACAGTGATGTAGTATCCCTTAAGAACAGGATAGTGGAGCAATGCTTCCGACAGGACTTTGCCTTAGTCATCCTCAGTCAAAGGGAGGACGCGTCTTTGCTGCACTTTGGCAAAGGGACATGCGCACTCTGTGAAACTTTGCATCAGGGCCTCATCTCGCCCGTCCTGTGATCGTCCCCGTGGCTTCAAAAAGATATGGTTCAGATGGACGAAAGAAGGGGTTGAGAATTAGAACAGAGCTTTCCGTGCTTTTTGTGGAGCTTTAGAAGAGGTCTACCAGCATCACGGCTGAAGCAGGGGCCTCATCAGTTAGAACAGGATTTGGGTGGTATAGTATACTACAGTTACATAGGAGCGATGATAGCGGGACATGATCTACTTATTCAGATCCCCGTATTTACCTTAGGGCCTGGGGCTCTCCCGACTCGGACAAGCCACTTCGAAACCCTGGGCTCCACGGGCTCCACTCAATTTCCGCCCAGGAGCCCAAACCCGACCCTCTTTCAGCAACGAAATCTCGACATTCTGCCGTGAGGCGGCGAGTCTCGGAAATGTGGGTGACGCTCTTGGGCTTTGCCTCACCACCTGGCGGTGACAACCGATTGATGCCGTTTACCCGAATAATCACGTTCTCCTTTCAAGATGTGCCGGTCTGCGGTTACAGAGTTGAAGCAAACCCTGACATGCGGCAAGCTGGAGGACATTGTGCACGAGGCGGGTGCAAGGGTGCTGCTTGTTGCTGCCTTTTCCTTTGTGTTGCGAATAGCTTATCTGCTGCAGTTGCATGTACGTCCAAAAGTTCGACTGGAGAACTCCCTTGGACGGCTTTCTGCTACCACGCACTGAGTTCAACACAAACCTACAAACAAGCACATCGTTGAGAAACCATGTGACAACGAGGACAGGCCTACGGCTGAACTGTCCCAGAACAACCGCTTTGCAAGGTGGTTAGCTTCCCGGCCTTTGCTCTTGGACTTGCCTTTCTTGCCAGCTTCTGTGGGTGGGACGTAGAACTCCTCGGCTCGATCTTCGGGGCACGTGCACCTAACCTGTCACCTACTTAGCGCCTGGATCCTTTAGGTTATCTGGAAGCAACACCCAAGTGAGGTCTTGGCATCCCTCGTGGAGAACCCGAGAAGGCTTCCAGTAGAGTACAGTTTGTTCGAGCGAATTTTGAACTTTCCTTCCCCCGGCCTTGCGGAGCAGGATCTGCACGCCATCCGGAGTGCTGTATGCAACCTCCAGGATACCACGTCCCTAATTAAAGGCATTTTGCAAAAAAAGGTGTCTCTCCTTCTCACTCTCAGCAGGAATTTGGGTGGGTTTCTAGTTAGTTTCAAACTCAGCAGCGTTGTAGCAGACAGTGTGCATGTGCGGCTCCTGTAGGAACCGAAAGTACATGGGAACACGAACCACGGGTAGACAGCGATGGCAGCAGCATGATCACACGAACACTGGCAATAAGCGGCTGTGCTTGCTGCAGCTGCGCTAAACTAGCCGCTATACACCGTCATTGCTGTCCCGGCTGCTCTTGTTGTGAGACTGTAGATACCTGGCTTGCTACACACACACACACACTCTGTCTCTCTCTCTCTCTCTCTCTCTCTCTCTCTCTCTCTCGGCGCTCGACCCTTCCTATGCATGGGTTTGCAAACCATGCACAGTCCAATGTGGTTACTTATGTAGTGGTACAGGTGCGGCAAATTTCGGTTCTCTTGCTTCTCTACTCCTGCGGTTCTTGACGTGTCTTAACTACCACGGCTGCCACTCCTACTACTGCTCCTGCTCCTGCTATTGGCATCCCAATGCATCTTCTGGATTAAATCAGAAGCTTGTGACCAGGCAAGAATGGCAAGGTCGCCGTGGCTACCATTGCAATACTAGAGCTAGCATGCCTGCTTCGATCGGCTATGCCGTCTCAATCTTCTCGGCCTTCTTCTCTTCCACCCTGGACAGTAGGAGGCCCTTGCTGTACTTGATCGTCCTGAGTACTTGGGAATTGCACTCAGCCGGGATACCACTGTGCTGTTGTCTCTTCCAGGTCTCTTTGGTGGTTGTATGGACGATATAGATATAGACGACGGATCTTATGGGAGCAATGATGCAGCGATTTCGGGTGCATACGGCCTCCAACGCACGGATAGACACTTTGAGAGGGCATCGGCTTAGATGAAAGACGAAGCAAGGCAACCCCGAAAGCACCAGCACTAAGGACATGTCTGCGAAGGTTCTCATGAAGGTATACGGCCTCTACATGCTGCCTGTCATGCTTACAATGTTGCTGTAGCAGACGAACCAGACAAGACCTCCTTGGCAAGGTGCTCGCTGCACATGTTGCAGCCAGCGTCGACAATCGTTTCAAGTGAATGCCCTAGTTCAGCTAAGTTCGGCTAATTCTTAATCGCGGTTTCGTGTGTATTTGTTAATTTTTGCAGATCGTGATGGATGGGAAGAAAATACTCGCAACGTGACTGTCAGTTCTCGCAAGATTTCACTGGCATAATTATCAGCTTTCTTGTTCGATGACGAGTATGCGGTCATTGCTTTGCTACTGCTGCTGCTGGTGCTGCTGCCCTTCCCGACTTGATTGGGTAGTGTAGTCTTGGGGCTGAGTGGCAATCGTGTCCGAGAGTCGGCTAGGTCAATGCAAAAATCTTTTTGTTGAGGACATGGGCCAAGCTCGGGAGTGAACAACAGCAAATATCAAGTCTAAACTTGGCATGGTCATCCGTCATCCGACATTTACGTGCCGAGCCACTGCTCCTTCCGGAGCTGGAGTTCCGACGGCCCGAACTCCGGCAACGGTGCCTGAAGACCCGACAAAGCTCAGCGAGGTACGAGAGGAGCAGGCTTCGGTGGTGGCACTGGTGGGGGATAACTACCGTGGCAAACCAAAACAGACGTATTCTTGGTTGGGCTTCTGTTGAAAAAGGCTATATGTTTCCAGCTCGTTTACAGAGCACGGCAGACAACAAAGTATACTGAAGAAAACCACCAACACCGGATAATACTCAAGTTCCGAATCCGAAGACTATCACCATATCGTGCGGGCTTTGGGATGCTATTCAGCACATCAGAGCTTCAATGATTTGCTAGGCAGTTCTGTTCCGGCACGCTTAAACCCAATCTACGCATAACAACTTTCGACATCACCCCCAATGTCCCCAACCATCTCCGTCTCAGCCGACATGCACAGAAATCTAGGCATGTACAAGCAGAAACATTTATCTAAGTCTGGGTCTACCTGCAGCGATGATGAGAATTGGCACGAAATCCGACTCCGGACTCTAAGCTGCTTAACTCAAGACCACAAGCGAGAAATAAGGCTCAGATTGAAGCCTCGTGGCTTCGTAGTTACTTAACTGTTTGTGGTTTTGGGGCCGCAGGAGAAATTCCATTGACCATGCAAGGTTCGAGGGTCTAACGATCGTGGACGTTTGAGACTCTCGTCACATCAACCTATACTATTCCAGCGTCACTTGACAGAGAAACCTCAGCAGCCCCGGTCAAGCCTGCTTGTGATCCGCCCGAGAGCACAGCACCTCTCCATTAAGTAGATTTCGTTGACCCTGAACAAACATGCTCTGTATCAGAAGGAATCTGCCCCAATTCTCCGGGCATAGTCGGACTCAAGCTGAATGCCAAATGCGAATCAGGGACTGCACATAGCATGACGGTACGTACATGCCTACATAAGTACATACATGCATACATACATACATATATCCGCACATACGTACATAAGCGCATGCTCAGGCAACTGCAGAGATAAGCACCCTCATACAGACCTGCCTGCCTGCTTGCCTACCTACCTGCACACATGAATACATACATACTTACATGCCAACAACCAAACGCTACCTCCCTCCCTCCATCCATCCATCTTTCCATCCATCTTTCCATCCATCCATCCGTCCATCCGTCCATCCCTCCGTCCATCCATCCATCCATCCATCCATCCGCTTGCGTGTATGCATATCCAATTTAAAGTATATGTACACACACACACACACTTCGACAACAAGTACACATGTACTCCTTCTTCGCGTTTTTGAGCTTGCTTCTGTTTACATTTCCATAACGCCACGAAGATCTGGACACCCAAAAACCGGAGCACAAAGCTGGGCGTTCGTATTTCATGGCCGTTTCTCACAGGCTCTGACTAACTTTGCCTTTCCAGTAGGTTTGGATTGTAAAGGTCACATCGATGGGGTCTGTCCGGCCTTCGACGGTGGCGGCGCCTGCAGCGGTACTGCCTTCGGCATCAGCAAGGTATCTACGCAAACCCGGTTCTTTGGCTGCACCTGGTGGGGCCAGGAGTAGGGCTGCCGGTCTGATTGAAACGATGTTGTCGATTCTATCTGTGTTAGAACCTATATGGTTGATGATTGGTGCTTCTGCGAGATCTGTTGCACCTGCTATTCATGTGTCAGGCTTTGCAGTCCCGGTTGCACAAACATTGGCAAGTGTAGATACAGCACTGGATGGACGACTTTGTTCTGACACGGCTACTGGTACTTGGTCGTTCGAAAACAGACTGCTTTCAAACGCCTGACCCTGTTGGACAAAACTTTCAGAAAGCAGTCAGTAGTTGCATACACCGAAAAGGTACTGTATAGAGTATCGATACTCTGGTATGTGGTTTCAGGAATAAGGATTTAGTGTGGAGATCTCTGGTAAGAGTGCAAGCCCGCCACTCTCAAGATGAAGGATGACACCAATAACGCATAAGACTAAAGGTCCAGAGCTGGTGCCGGAACTGTTTCGTTTCGTTGTTTGATTGTGCTTCTTGGCTGTAGGATTCTCGTACAGTGGCAATTCTCTTTTGTACTCGGAACACCAAAACCAAAAACGCAAAAACCCAAAACACATAAAAAGCAAAACAGTTACGATATTAGCACTGGATCTTTGTTTGAAGCCAGACGACAGCAAGGCTTGAATTTCGAACCCATGCGCCGGGCTGAATTACAAATCGGAGCGCCGCTGCGAAGGGGCCGTCGTTGGGGGGGGGGAGGGGGGGGGGTGTCCGGACATATATATATATATATATATATATGTGTGTGTGTGTCTGTGTGTAATTACAATATATATATATATATATATATATATACTTACTTCTAAATCTATGCATATATATATACATATATATACATATATATATATATATATATATACATATATATATATATATATATTAATATATATATATATATATATATATATATATGTATTTTTTGTTTTTTTTTGGATTGCTGTTGTATCTGTACACATAACAAAAACCTACCTACCTACCTACATACATCCAGACCACTTATACCGCGATTCCAAGAGCCTCCGCAGTCCAAAGCCAATGCCAATGCCCAAATCAGCCCGAAAAAGCTCGAAACCTGAGCCCCGAGCCTTGCCTCTACACGCAAGATTCGCGGAACCTCTTCATTCACAGATATAGGGATGCAAGCTACCAGGAAGGCGACCGCCCGGCCGACTGACAAACAAACAAGCAGTCATACTTACAAACATGCATTCATGATCATTCATGCATGCATGCCTGCATGCATGCATGCATGCATGCAAGTACACGTATTTGCACACACATGGACACGCAGATGCGTATCCACATGCACATCTACTTGCACGCACACACACACACACACACCCACGCACACACACACACACACAGACAGACAGACATGGTTTACTTTGCCGAAATCGCCGCAAAGATCTGCACCCTCCGAATCGGAGCACAAAGCTACGAGTAACAGTTCACCTAAGGGTTTCTGGGTTTCTTAGAGCTTACCGGCCTTGGGCATCGCCGCGACTACCGCCGTCACCACCTTCGACTTGGCTTTTGGCGGTGCCTTTGATTTGCAGGGATTACGCACTTGAAAGCTTGGGGTTTGGGGGTCAGGGAATGTCAGGGAGAGCTTCGGTGGCGGCAATGTCTCTGCAGTAAGCAGTAGGAGGGCACCCACTGCATCTGAGCAATTCTGCAAAATTTAGTGCCGAAATGAACGCCATTTCTCCTCGCGACTCCCAAGAGACCAACGCACCCCAAACCACCCACCCCCCCCAATCAAAACGCTACAACCATCCTCGCCTGTGGCAGACTTCTGAGAGTTCTCGTCGGCACCTCCGGGGCCGCAGGCCGCTTCAATACAAGACGACGATAGCGATTCTGGTTTACATTGGGTGCTTGTGGTACGGGCTCCGCTTTTCACCCGTGTTTGCATACCGCATACCTTCCGACAAGTGCTCATCATCTCTGAAGCGGGGCCCATCTCAGCCCAGGCGCCTCCGGCAGCGCCGCCTTGGCCGCAACAGCCTTGGCCGCCGCCGCCTTGGCTGCCGCCGGCGGCGCTTTTGGTGGCGCCTTGGAATTCGGCTTCAGGGCAGACCGTTCTGAGCTCGTTTAATTACCCGGCACTGGCGGAGGATGCGATGTCTCTGCACATGTGACAGGAGGGCCCCACTGCATCTGAGCAATTCTGCGAACAGTACCGAAGACGACACCATGTCTCCCTCACCACTCCCGCAAATGGCCAACGCACCCCAGACCACCCCAAATCAAAACACTCCACCATCCACGCCTTCGGCGGCGGGCGAGGGGCGCGCGTCGGGGCCTGTGGGGCAGCAGGCCGCTGCAATACAAGACGATGATTGTGCATTATATCGGCTGTTATTCATTGGGGTACTTTTGATACGGGCTCCGCAAATCACCCGTGTCGGCTTATCAAGTGCATACCTTCGTTTCGACCCCCAACTCATGAAGCATGGCATTGAAAGTGCTGCTGAGATGTCGAATGTTGGGTTCTGGTCCTGGGTTTCTAGTTCCTTCTTCCTAATCTCTAAGCCCCACAGCGATGTGTGGCACGTCGGCAAGTGTTTGGTGTTTTGGATGCTGAGGGATTTTGAGGGGTTAGTGACATGTAGGTTTGGGGTTTAGGACTTGGGGTCTTGATCCGTTTTACCGGCAAAACAGATCCACCTCCTTACGAAGTTGTACGACCCAGGAGCTGCAGCCGTCACCTCAAAACAGAGCCAACACCGAAAACCTCTACGCCCGAACCTTATCACCAATGCATGACCGTTCTTTCAGACCGTAGAATTTCGCCCGCCGGTTCTGCATGGGGTTCTCAATTCCGCAGCTGGTACGTACCCTATTACTATTGGCACTTGTGCTCTACTCACCAAGTCCCCTGTAAGTGACTGCTTCAACAGGCCTAGAGGCTAAACAGCAAAAACCCAAGCACCAAAAGCCGCAAAAACGAAACAGAAAAGCGCGGTAACCCTGAACTCTGGGCTGCAGGCACCAAGACGCCTGAACAACTTTAAACACCCTCAAGACCCTGAACCCGGAAACACCTATCCCAACAGGTCTCCCCCTCTCCAATGCCTCCTGGGCAGGGAGTGTCTGGCGGTCCACAGGCTCGAGGATGGGCGGCATGGCATCCTCGGGCATAGGTGTAGGTTTAAGGAGTTTTCCAAGTTCAACAGCTTACAAGGCTTATTGGGCTTCAGGGCTTCAGGGGTTTGGGAGCTAATCTCTGACTGCCTGACGGACTGGTGCAGCTACGCTTCGAGAGAACACTTGAAAGCAGTCACGAGCCAAGCTTGACGCTTCAAGTGGATTTAGGATTCCGTGGTCCGGGTTCAGGCTGCAAGGTTGAAGGAAATCAGAAGTTAGGTTTCTGCTCAGGATTATCGGGGGCAAAGGAACACATCTGCGAACACATCTGTTGTACTTAAGGGGTTGTGCTTCGGAGCTTTCAGGGTCGTCACGGGGCTATCAGGCTCACCTGCCAAGTTTAAGATGGTGAGTGTAAACTCCTGGGTTGGTTAGCATATGACTACAACTACCACGACGTTTCTACATGAGCGGTCTACAGTATTCCCGTGGCTGCAAGAAAGTTAGAGCACGATCACCGCCGAGACGCTAAGTCCTAACCATCGTTGGCCGACGAACCCGGAATTCCTACACTGTCCTACACCCCACACCCTGAACTCATAAACCATGTATAAACTCTCAACTCCTAAATCCCTTCACCTTGAACCCCTTATCCTGAACCCCCCCCCCCAGCCACAAAACCTTAGAGTCCCTAGAGCCCAACACGATTGAGGCCGAGGGACATCCAGCTTCTTTGCTGCTGGCCTCCCGAGAGTCGTAATTTGGGGGCTATCCGACCCTAAACCCTAAACCTCAAAGCCTCTCAGGCTACAGCGATAACAGACGACACGGTTAAGGTCCCTCGAAACTCTTTGCGAACCGAATTCCTGAAATCCTGAACCCCAGACTCTGACTTAAACATACTTCAATCGCATCAAGGTGCTTGCGCTTGGGAACCACCGATGGCAGAATCTCCTGCAGGCGGATGCTCAAGCCGAGGTTTGTGGGGCTCGCCGCAGCAGACCGTGTTAACAGAGCCTCCGGTACTTTAACTGAACCGAGGATGGTCTATACTGCAGCGGATTGAATATCCTGTGTTGCTTCACCCTCTTCAGCCCAAAACCCAAAAATCCCAATGCAGCAGCATGAGACCCGAGAAGCCAAAGGCCCGAAGTAGAACCCTTAGGGCAGGCCTAGTAAGTCCTGAGGAAGTAGGGTAGGTACTGTAACCCAAACTCTTGAACCTAATCTCTGCAAGTCTGCCTCTTCTACAGGCATCCCCTGCAGGATCAGTTCAACTTTAGATGCCTACTGGGACCGGAAACCTCAACCCTAAGCCCATCTTCTGCTTTTTGCCCACAGCCCAATTGCTAAACCATAGCCTACAAAGCCTTAGCCCTGAACCATCAACCTGGTGACAATCCTTAAAACTCTGACTGGTATTAAGCCCAAAGCCCCTGAAGCCCCTGAGGATCTCGACCTAAAACCCATAGACCCAACTCCAAACAACTTGGCTGTCCTTGGCCATTTCCACGAAGGCGGCACCTTTGTTTTCCGCCCTGTGAGCCTTGGCTTGGACCTGGCAGTCACCCCGGACGCGTCTAAAACAGCACCCGAAGATAAGGACCCCACCCAAGGGCCCCCCAAAGGGCAGCTCAACGTTGGGATCCTACAACTAAGGATGAAAGTAAAAACACCACATGGTGCGGGGCCTATGAATGGCTAAAGTCTGTAGACATAGTACCCACTCTCGGCTGTGTGGAGCTGCCGGGTACCAAGGACCACAGTACGAGGATGCAGGGAAGACCTGACTTGGACCTGGGCTCACGAGGAACCTTGGCAGGCCAAGACCCTAAACTGAAACTTGAGACAAGGGTTTGGGTGGCCTCATGGAGCGGGACTCATCTCTCCACGGCGCTTGCACCGGAAATTTCACCCTAGACCTTTGCAGAACAAACTCATGTTATAAGCGCACAAGACAACAAAGGGTTCAAGAACAACGAGAAACCATTGATCCCATATGCGGTCCAAGACCAGAGTCTACTTGCTGTTGATGGCTACAATAACAAGTTGCAGCACATAGACAACGTCAAAACAGCCCCTACAATCCTAGGTGACATGTAGAGCAACCTCAATTTTCCTGATCTTGTGCACTAATTACAATACAAGTTGAAAGGTGCAAAACCCAGCAGCATGTGTATATAAGCTCTCCAGCTAACTAGGGTCCTGAACGCTGAACCCAAATACTATGACATAAAAATAACCTGAAGCTAAACATCCAAATTCAGTGCCCCCAAGACCTCGCCGCCCTGCTTGTCCAACGTCTCATTCACTTTGCCAGCGCCCCCCTCTGAGCTGCCGGAGTCGATGATCTACGGCGAGGGTTTTGGTTTGGGGATTCGGCCAACCCAGTAGCCCACAAGAAAACCTACTCTTGGAGCACCATCCCGTCAAGCCTACATTCTGAATCCTAGACTCTGGATCCCACCGCACTTAGCAGCAACAGTCTTGTGCATGTACACTGGGCTGGTGACGAAGGTACAACTCAACAAGCACAGCGGTCTAGCACTAGCGACTTTGTGAGAACAACACAACTGCCAAAAGCATGGCCAATGGCAGCCTCAACGACATCCAGCGCCGTGTCCGCCATGTCCTTGGCGCCCGCCACGGCGCCTTCCACAGCCTAGCCACGCAGTGAATGCGGCTGAAGTCACAGGCCTTTGTGTTCGAAAGCTTGGTTTTACAAAAACTTTGCACTGGAGCATTAAGCCAACATCGATCATGACACTACGACGACGACCATGACCATAATCGAGTCTATGCCATCGCCATAATCATCTGCATTGGTCGGCACAATTAGTCTCACCACCATGTCCCCCTCCTCTTCATCGAGGTCTTAACCACAAGGCTGAAGGGCCCGGGAGCCCTGTGGCCTCCTGGCCGGCCTCGGCGGTCTTGCTCACCGCATCCTGGCTGCAAAGCTTGACTTGCTTTTCCAAGTTGTTGAGGTGGTCTGAGGCTACCAGGGGAGCCTCGCAGCTCAGGGCTTGGCCATTCTGTGGTGTCTTGTGACTTGGAAGTGAAGACTTTCAGTTTCGACGCTCACACTCGCACAAGGCAGGCAAGGCTCCACATAGTCCACAGAATCACAACTGAGAGCATGCAACGCCCAAACACCAGTCAGCAACATAGGCTAAGTAGATCTGAACTAATGAACGGATGACAAAGGATGCACTGACATGTGTTGGGGCAGTTGCGAGGCTGAGTGTCTACCTTGAGACACTGTTTCAAAAGGGTTTTGCAACTGTCATACTTTCACCATCACCGTCTCCACGTCTCTCGCCACCCTTCACCGAACTCCACATCTCATGCGCATGCACCAGCAGAAGACATACACGTTCCTGCAAGCGGAAAGCGCACTTCCGCCCTGATTGGCTTGGTCTCTCATGCAGCATGCAACAATCTTCGATGCCATTGTCAATTACCCATGCAGTCATAAATTCAGGCACCAGCAGACAGGCTTCTGTAAATTCCCATGCAAACAGTCTTCAGTTTGAGGTTCAGTTTCGAGGGCTTGTTGAAACGACCGGCGGCGTGATGACTCGAGCTTGGCCCTAAACAAGCCTCAATACCTAAATTGATTCCGAGAGCAGCACTATCCGGATCCAGTAACAACGACAAACGTTTGGGCCCACTAAGCTAGTTGAAGCATCGATGCAAAATAACTGCATCTGAGCCTTGTGGTTTTGGATCCGGCGGAGGACATGAACGAGTTGTACATGTATTAGGGTTTAGAAGTTTAGCAACTCCATCTCATCTCCAAATGCAAAGCTCGCAACATTAACCCCTGAAGCAGTAAACCACCCTGAACCACAACCCCCGCATGTCACACGTCTGACATGCAGACTCCTGACAAATCTTCCGTGGGAGCCTTTAAGCGAAACTTTTAGTTGCAATGCCTCGATTTGGGAAAGTCCAGGGCCTTAGCAAGCACTGCGGCAACTACACCTTGAAGCCGATAAACTACCACTGACATCGAGCGGCAGCTCTGCTCCTCAGCCTAAGCTCCGATCCCTAAACCAATGCTCTATACCCTGTCTCCTGGGCAGTCTGGATGATGTCACCGGTGTTGTCCAATGGTGGAAGGCTGGGAACAGCCTAGATGCGTTATGCGTTAGGAGTTTCTTGAAAACCTTGGCTCGAGATGGCTGAGATTAAGGTTCACTGTAGGGTTCACAGCGTAAGGGAGCATATCACGACAGCTTCTGCTGCAATTCACATCAAATGCGCTGTTGCCGGGACATGTATGTTGGGAGCTGTTGCACCCACCATGTTTTTGCATGGTGATGATGGGAATCCTTGAACGCCAAACCCCAACACCACTAGGAAGCTTCGTTCCACCGAGGACGAGTAGCCGCCAACACAAACGAAGTACAAACAGCAACGCCCGAAACATGGCTCGAAAGGAAGTCAGCCGGCAACTTGTCGGATTAAGGCTCATACTTGCTATTGACTGGGAGCCTCAGTCAAACCCCAAAAGCCGCCATGCCGGCAACTACACCTTGAAACTACCACATCGAGCATCAGAGCTGCTCCATACCGTAAGCACCGATCCCTAAACCAATACTCTATACCCTGTCTCCTGGGCAGTCTGGATGATGTCACCGGTGTTGTCCAATGGCAGAAGGCTGGGAACATCCTGGATGCATGAGGGCTTGAGGGTGCAGGCTTTATGAGCTTCTGTGACACTTGAAAACTTAAGACCTCCTTGTGCAATACCGGCGCAACTTTTCCTGCCCATGCTGTTCTTACTAGTGTCGCTGCGAGTCAATGGAACGGTAATGCGACCAGTGAATGTATCGGTAAGCTCCGAGGGACTTCAAGACCTTCATACAGTCTGCTTTCTGTCAGGCTCCATAAAAGAGCAACTCTAGCAACTGCAGTGAGTCGCTCCTATCAGATGCTCGAGTGTGCTAGCTAGTCTTGTGCTTGTTGTGTTGAGGGCTTGCAGTTCATGGTAGTTTTTTTGTGTTTTGTGTTGACTGCCTTAACTTTATGGTTCGCCTGGGCACATCTACATTCTTTTTATGTAATACTCGCGATCGCCGTGGCAACCAACACAAACCACCTGCACCGTCAGCGTCTCCATGACATGCGTGCTGAGTCGTACTCCAAAGCCAATACTCAAATCAGCCCGAAGAGCGCAAAAACCTGAGCCCTGTGCTCAAATTGCGAAACATGCAAAAACGACGGCATCTTCAGAAATCCTGCGATCCCCAAAATGAAGTGGCCAATCTTAACAGCGTAATTAACTGTAGCGAACATAAAGCAGGAGTGGCACACTGATATCAGAATTTAGTTGAGTGCAACCCTTTGACAGGCTCCAAACCTCAACCCTGAACCCACCCGGCACCCTCCCGTTCCCGGCCGCTGCTGACTGTCGGGTGACTCAATGGCATTGCTAAGCTTGACATACTCAGGCCTATTTCACTAAGGATTCAGTGACGGGGTCAAAGTCACCAGACAGCCCCGCTGACCTGTGCGCCTCCAGCCTCGCAAATGCATCAGCCTCGAGCGGCTCCGCGGTGTTGGAGGTTTGGGCTTGCATGTTCAAGTCCGTCTGTGTGGCTGTATGCTAGGCCGGCGTTTAGAATGCAAGGCATGCCCGTGGCTTTGAAACATATGGGTGTGGCTCATGCTTCGCTAATGTTGAGCAGCCAGTAGAATCCAGCATCCAACCTTTACTCCACGTACGGGTTTACAAGGGGCACCTCGGGCGCATCGAAGGCAGCGGGCAGCTCCGACTCCTTTCCCACGATGGTTACCTGATGCACAGAACACCTTCATCTGCAGCCGGTCCCCCGGTTCCTGCTCAAACGAGTGCAGCCTCCAAAAGCTTGCGGGGCGCGCCGCAGACCTGTGCTCAGGCGCTTTCTCAACGGAAGCTCCGGGAACTTGAGAAGGTAGCAGCCGAGCTGCTTCCGGCATGGACCTCATCTCGAACTCGTGAGTTCCTGGCAGCGATGTTGATCGAAACTCACCAGGCTTCGTGCTATCTGCCGCAACTCCTGCATTTGTGTGGCCTCCAACCGAGAAGCACTTCTGCAGGAATTGGCCTCTCACCATTTTCAATAATGGTGTCGTCACCATCAGGAGTACTGCAGGTGAAATCGAAGCCGAAGGACAGATCTTGGGAGGTCCGCAGAGAAGCAGGCTCGAGGCCTCAGGAAGCACAGCATATAGGGACACGTGAGAAAGATTAAGCTCGAAACTGAAGTCTTACCAGAGTTCTCCTAAACACGGCTACTGGGTTTTCTGAGCTGGCGTCATGTAGTTTCCAAATCATCTCCTCCACAGTTGCTTAGCTGTGTGACCCTGCCCGGTGACTGAGGACACGCTGTGAAGCTCCGTCCTGGATGACGATGCCCGCAAGGTAGGCCGACGCTTCGCCCCTGCGTTGATGCATTTTAGTAGTGGAAGGCATTGCAACCAAATTGGGCGGGCCTGTCGTCCATAAAAACGGGCAGGGAGTAGTGCACGTGACCTTCTTGGTGCGGCAGGGACCACGTGATCCTGTCCTTGCAGTCCTGCAGCAAACTCGAAGGGGCCACTCGGAGCCTAGCGACAAGCCCAGCATGCAGCCCGTCCTTTGTCGCCTCGAGATACTCCTTCTCGGCAAGAACCCAGGGGCAAAAGCCTGTAAACCGCGCTCTTGCGTCTGCCAGAAGGAGACACTGCCCCTTGCAATTCTCTCAAGCCTGGGTTCAGCCGAGCGAAGACCTGGAGCAGAGGGCAAACAGCGACTGCTCAAAGGATGCTCCGCTCCCGCTTCGGCTTGCCTACCTTCGCATTGATGCGGAGGTACTTTTTTGCCATGGGTGGGATGACGGCACCAAACAGGGCCTGGGCAAGCATGATCCTCAAGCTGAGGAAACGAAACTCCCGCTTTGCGAGCAGCCCGCCCCGCCTGGGATCCCTCCTGGCGGCAACTCTGCAGCCACAAAAGATCCCTCTCTGTCTCTCTTCATGTGCCGAGGCCGGTCGAATCATATGATGCGGTCTCCTCCTGATCCTTGAGCGGCACGATGGCCCTGGAGCAGAGACGCTCCGCGCCAAGCCACTCGTCGTATTTCTTGGCATAGCCCATGAAGTGAACCTCCGGAGGGCAAGTGTTCGTATAGGTGCTTGTCGAAACATCAAATGTCGCATCATCGACTCAAAGTAGATGGACTGTATGGACAAAGATAGATGATAATGATGCTGTTCCCGGCGACGACGATTGGCAAGGCAATGGCGATGAGGAGGACGGTCGTGACTATGGCTGCTGTGAAGAAGAAGATTATAATGGCGCTTGCGGCGATTCTGATGATGCATCCGGGGATGATGGAAGTGATTGATGCGGGCCAGGGCAGGAGCAGTGGAGGGGCGGGTGCTTTCAGCTCGGCCTTCACGGGCGTCTTCGTCTTCAAATTGACGGCCACGACCTCAAGAAGCTAAATACATCTGCTGCTGTCTGGCAACACGGAAGCGTGCCATGCCAAGCCACCTCCGCTGCCCAATGCCTTCCGTCGGCCTCGTGATCTACATCTCTTGCGAAAGTCCGTGGATCACGGGCGTTTTGCGGATGATCCAATGGGAGGCCAAGGTGCTTCTGCGTGGAGGCGCAAGCCTTTCCTGGAATCCAGGAGACATGTCGTGCGAAGGACTGTCAACTCGCAGCTCCCACAACCTGCCCCGAAGCCAAGGCGGCCGAGGTGCTTCACTGCCGAAAAGTCCATGGAGGGCTGCCTTAAGCTTGGTGAGGTTGCTCCAGCTCGAATCTTGAAGCATCACGGCAACGGAAGTACCAAGTGCGGCAGGAATCAGAAAAGCCGCGTTCCCTTGCAGGAAACCTGTGCGTACATGCACTATATACATATACACATTCATGTACATGCGTACAGATATATATATATATATATATATATATATATATATATATATATTTTATGTAGACACATACATGCATGTATATGTACATGTATGCATGTGTATATGTGTATATCTAGCCGTGTGAACGTATGAGTGTATGTATGTACGTACACGCGCACACACTACTCACTAATTTAAGCCTTTTCTTCCCTACACCCACTAGGCCTTGTACCCTATACCCCTGCACTCTGGCAGCAGAGATGCAATGCCAAGGTAGAGGCTTCTGTTAGGTAGCTTTACAATCTTTACAAGATGCATCTGGGCTTATACAGTGGCCTCATCAATTAGCACAGGATTCGGGAGGGATAGTATAATACAGTGAAAAAGGGGGCGATAGAGACACATTATTCAGACCCCCATACTACCTTCGGGTCTACATAGGGCTCTCACAGGTGTAGGGTTCATGGCCTGGGGTTTTCAAACAATCCTTGACCAAATCTCTAAACCCAAACCATCTCAGCAACCCCAAGCTGGGTTCCTGAGCAGCCCCTTCCAGAAAGGTTCATATGGTTCACCGCCTTAAAAGGAGCTGCCAAATCCGAAAGCGATGACTCAACTTCAAAACCCAAGTGGAACCTTTAGAGAAGAAAGACGGCAGCGAAGCCACATCCCACTAACATGGCATGTCTGGAACACTTGCTGTATCGATTTTTGCGTCAGCGGGTGAGGCTATTCGCAGTCTCTGGGAGGACGCTGGCGCACTGTTCCTCGACCAAAGTTCTGCAGTATCTGTGCCAATCTGACAATGCACTGAGTTTTATCTTCGCGCTTCGCCTCCCATTCCTTGACTCAGCACTGCGAGTCTCCCAGCTGCCTCAGCTCGTGAAGGACCCAACTGTCTAGGCTGCAAACGAGCGACAAAAATGCAAGAATATGGGCTCTTAAAGAAACAGCGACCCGGGAGCTCTGCAAAGAAGCTGTGATCGATCGGAGTTCAACGTGCGGAAACCTTCCCGTCTCAACGGCCAGTACTTGACCAACTCAGGAAGCCCGTCGTTTCAATCATTCCTAGTCCACGAGCGATCGACTTTCCGGAGATGACCTGCGGATATTGATGGCAGCTAAAGTTGATTACTGCACTTGAGAGCAACGGGCGGGCCTGGCGACTCAGGAGACGCACGACAAGCACTCACATACATGAATTTCGAGAACTCGACGAAATGCCTATGCAAAGCCCACGAGAGCAACTGGACTCACAAGCAATGCTCATACCGAGTCCAAAAACCCTAGTCTTTGCAATGCACAAATGCCCATTGCAAAGGGCTGGACTCAGAAGAATCCGCATGTCAATGATGCCCAAGGTGTGCAAAGAATCTTGAGACCCTTGTTGAAGCCGCCAACATCATCTTCATGCGAAGGGATCAGAAGAAGCGCTGCAGTCAGCATCAGCAGCATCAGAAGCAGAGCATCAGAATGGAAGGCCAATCTTGGCTCGATAACACATTACAGTCCAGTGGCAGTATGCTCAACGTGCGCATCTTCAGGTATAGGACCTGGCTTCGCGCAACGATTTTTGAACCAAACCTTTAGCCTTCGACACGATGCGCCTAGCACGTGGCGCGTGCTGGGTCTGTCCAGGCACTCCGTCCCTCCTGATGCAAGTAACGCAAAACGACACAGCCTTTGGGGCGCAGTCTACGCCGAAGTGAAAGCACCAATCCACCTAACCGTTGCTTGCAGCAGCTTCGTCAAAGCAATTCTGACCTACTTTGTCCATGAAGTCACTGAACACAATTCCTGTCGCCATCTGTGCTTCGTGAGCACGCAGCTATAAATTATTCAATTTCATAGACGGATGAGCAAGCATTGCAAATATTGCGATTTGTAAAACCGTGGTTCGGTCCTGATGTGCTTGTGCTCCAACTGGGCAACCGTCAAGCTGCACACTACAACTCCGCATCCATGCAGGCCGTGCCTGTTGGTTGAAATAAAATCTGTTGCCCAACCGGACATCGGTCTGCCATCCTCATCGATGGTGACCCAGCTTTTGATGTCTGCTATGTCCAATCGATGTGAGAGGGGTCGTCTAAGAACAGGCCTTCCTGAAGTTGCGGCAGTCGCTTCCGGAAGTTGTCCAGCGATTTGGATCGAAGCTGGCCAATGCCGTCGCACGGCCTCAAAAGAATCATGAAAAGAAACCTCCATGAACATGTCAACATCTGTCAGACTGAGGATGGTGCCATCCACGTGCCGACAGAAGGCAAATGCTTCACCGGCTTCACCTCGCCATTCTCAAGTCATTCTAGACCCAATGGCTAGGGTAAAGCATCTTCAAAGATGGAAGAGATGGTAAGCAAACACGTGCAGGTGCACACTGTAGCAAAACAGTGTCGAGACACACAAACCCATCGAGGCTCTGTGTGTGGTCCGAGTCGGGGGGGCAGAGGCCTTCATAATCCTCCTCAGTGGTATTGACTGATGCCTGGCTGCGACCGCAAGTTCAACGTGATGTGCAAAAGGTGCTGCAGCAGATCGCAGCATGCTTTATTGCAAATTTGCCAGCTTGGCATGCTGATGACGAGAAGCTCGCTACCCTGAGTCACCATCTTCACCAGCAGCTTCCTGAGACAATAGAAACAGGCGCGGCCGTCAACACAGCCACCCGGACGAACGTCTGGAAGTCTGGGCCCGCTGCCAATCGCGACGCACCTGCCGCAATGTCTCAACAGCAACACGCATAACAAGACTTGGGACTCAAACTAAGGCGCATGCCACCCTCACGACAACCTCATCCTCGAGGCTACAGCTAAGGCTGCACAGCGTGTCCTGCCCGATGAGTTCCCTGCAGAAGAAGACGCATGAAACGCACTGATGCTGCAATCTCCTCGGGCTTGATGGCAACGGTACCGAGGAGGAACGTCACGTCCTGCATGGCAACTTGGTGTCGATCACACCAGACCTGCACAAAAACGGAAAGACCACCATCAGCCAGGATGCATCAGCTGCAATCGGCACAGCATGTTCTGGAAAGCTTTGTCAGCAGGAGTGGTGAGAAAGCTATCGCCCTGACCCGCAGGCCTGCATCATCTTGGCGAGGCACGTCTGGAAAGGCCTGGCGGCGATATCGCCGAACGTGGTGCGCAACACGTGCAACAGTGGATCGCAGCAGCTGCTTCGGGAAATCTTGCCAGCTTGGCATCCTGATGCAAAGTTCCCTTGCAGCGTCGAACACCCTCATGAAGACGCGGGGCCTCGAACGGTATGACACGGTCGCCAGCACGGTCACGAAAAAACACTTCTTCACACGAACATCTGGATGTCTGGGCCCACTGCTGGTGCTCGCGACGCACCTGCTGCATGCGTCAGCGTAAAAGCATGTCACAACTTGTGACGGAAACTCAGGTGCCCGCCACAGTCAGCACCAGCTCCCATTTGCGCCGCAACCCAGGCTATGCAGCGTGTCCTGCCAGATGGCCGATCCCGTGCACAAGAAGATACATGAGATGATCGCTGCAATCTCCTCCAGCTTCACGGCCACAGTGCGGAGGAGGAAGGCTGCATCACGCATCGGAATCTGGTTGTGGGCACACCAGACCTGCCATGGTATGTCGTGGTTCGGAGCCTGTTTGCGAGAAATGCACTGACACCCTCCGAGTTTTGAAGCTATCACCGATGGGGGCAAGCCGAAGGCACACACGATGGACCATGCATTTACAGATCTCCAAGAATACCCCATGTTCTTGGCTTCACGTGTCCCTGGTCCACCCGGAGAATTGGACTCGCACGCGGACCCAAGAACAGAAATTTACCAGGGAACCTGACCCGGAGGCCTCCATGATGCTCGCAAGTGGCCTTGTCAATCGCCTGGCAGCGATCACGAGTTCAACGTGATGCGCAACAGGTGGTGCATATAGTAGATCGAAGCATGCTGCTCCATCGGAAAGCTTGCCAGCTGGGCATGTTGATGAAGCGATTGTCCTGCACGCCGAAGCCCTTTGCTTCCACCGTGACCGCTGCTCTTCTCCTCGATGCTGGACACTGCAGTCCGCACAGCAGCACTCTGCTCCAGACCAGTGTCTGGCTTTCTGGGCCCGCGGCTGGTCGGCAGGCTCATGGTCTTCTTCTCCTGTAGGGTGTCCTGCCCGACGGCGTGCGTGCACAAGATGCATGAGATGCCGGTTGCTGCAATGAGGCGATGCGATGCTTGGGCGTTTGGCAAGCGCGGGCGTGCTCTGGAAAGCTTTGTCAGCCGAAAACTCTCTCAAGCTGCGCCTCCTGGCCTAAGCCTCAAACTCTTTGCCAACCTTTGGCATGCCGCAAACTCCAAGAAATGCTCAGACCCCAGGACATGAACCCCAAGCTTCGACCATAGGAGATTACGACACAAGTTATCCAGAATTCCAAACCCCATCCCCCGCCCCTGCTCCACGCCCGGCCGCTGCTGACGGGCGTGCGGCTCAGATGTTTTAGACTTCAAGTAAAATCGTATCGGCTTTGATTACCAACTTAAAATATGTTCGAGTCACCCGCCGGCCCCGCTGACCTGCGCTCCTGATCGCCAGCTCCGACATAGTCAGAGGCTCCCACGGCGCCCATCGGCTCATGCTGCCAAGCACCTCACTTCAAACATCCTAAAATCCGCGAGTCAAGCCGGCAGCAAGAAACAGGAAGTGTGTGCAGCAAAGCTGACGAGGCACGCGACATAGACCTGCAAGCGAGGCATGGGGCGATCGAAATCGTCTTTGCGATGGATGGGGCAGAGCAGAAGGGCTTCGGAGAGCTAAGGGAGATGAGAGCCCGGAACGAGGAACAGCGAATGGCCTCGCCGGAAGATCACATCCGCGCTCGGCCGTGGCTTTGACGCCCGAGGAAGGCACCGGGCACAGGATAACAGTGCAATGGTGATATGCAGCCGTCGATATACCGATGTCAAGTATGTCCTAACTGTGGCCATTTGTGACTTGGGCATGGACCTGGTTTGCTCACCCAGCTAGACTGGAATGGCGGGGCACTGTTGTCTGGCATGATCGAACAGCATGGCCGCAACTGCATTCTGCTTCTAGGCCCAAACACTGACGGCGTCTGCCCACGGACGTGTAGCGCATCAATCTATAAACCCTATAGAGCCTTGGAAATGATAGTAAAATTACTAACCCTTTTTCCTACAGGCTTCTCGTTAGAGCTTATGGGGCTTCTCTCTTGCAAGATAGCGCAAGCAGAAAGACGGGTTTCGTGCTCGAGAGGCAGCCTTTGCCTGGAAAGTCTTTCGATTCGCATGCTTCTTATTCGCTGTGTTCCTGTGCAGGTCCCGTGTCACAGCTTCTCTAGCTTCTGACATCTAACTGGACACCACGATCGCATGAAGGTACGTCGGGTGATTTCGGACTGTCGGCTGCTACCGGAGAAGTCTAATTAGTGCCTTCAGAATCTACGGGATGGCTTGAGATTCAGGGTGACCTCTCGGTGGTGCCTCCTCCCCCCCACGTGTGAATGCACGGCTTTACAGGCATGTAGCTCGCGATCGCTAGGCCTCCACCAATTGTGATCAAACGGAGCTTGGCATTGCCATGCCTGGGCAGCTTGTTGAGTCTTACACCCTCTCACCTCCCACAACAGCATCAGGTCATCAGGTCTGCCATGTAGAATCTGGAGTGGGTCACGCTTTGGCCAATGCCTACAACTGAATCGATGCGAAAGGTGTCAATACTGAAGGCATGCAGAGCTAAGGCTCATGCTCAATCCAATGCGTACTGGACGGCTATGCAGTTCGCCGACCTTGGCTGCTCCTTACTCTTACTCTCTTCTTAACGCAGAGGTCAAACCCTCCGAAAAAGTCCCCACCGATGAGTCCACAAGTGTTGTGATTAAGTAGCATAGGGGCCTTAATAACCAGAATAGGGCTGGGCAAAGGAACCCCCCCACATCCTGTTCGATTTATTGCGGCCCCTATATTAGGCAAAGCAACAACGCCACTGCCTCTCAAGGAGTTCTAATTCCGTTGCAGAAGCGTAACACTATCCTGTGACTCCAGAGGCTGTTGCAATTTTGCAAGGGGGCCAGGGACAGAAGGGACAAAGGATAGCATTCTGCATACATAATACAAAATCGATATGGCCTGAAAAACTTCACAGGATTGACATATTTTCAAATACTGAGGAGCTTTTCACAGACGTTCAAAGAGCATGAAACTCTTCAATGACATTATATTACATGTCCATGAATCTAGCGATTTTACATGGAGGAACTTTTGCACAATCCGGTTGTGGACTGCATCTCAACACCCCATGTACGATCCAGGCCAAACCTCCCGCCCCCCTCCACCCGCCTCCACCTGCGGTATGCTTGTCAAGTTGTGGGTACTTTTGGGTTTAGGGTTTAGGGGTTGCGAGTTTCTTCGAAATTTATTTATGTATGTATGCATGTATGTATATATGTATGTATGTTATGTATGTGTGAAAATAGATGTACAGTAGATAGACTTAGTATGGCAGCTTCGTGTCCTGCCAGCGAACCAACACAGAATCGCAGGCAGACCTGAAATTCCTTCGTTGCCTGATGATCCTTGGACAACAGACATGTGAGCCTCGCACGATCTCCATCAGGACACGGACCGCATGAACAACAAGAATCGTCGAAACCGAAACCGAGGAGCCAATGAGGCTGCAAATGTCGTGCCTCAATTGATAAGTCAAAAGTTGGAAAGATCGGCCAAGAGCTGGGGGACCGGCATTACGCGTAAAAACAGAAGGAAGTCCATTCTGACCTCAGAAGCTTCCAGCGCTGTCGCAGGTTGCAGATGGTCATATAATCTACCCCTGCACACATACCCTCTGACCCTCAATAAGTCCACGAATCATTGCAACAGAGATCACGGAACTGAAGTTGTTAAGAGGGGCCACATGCCCAGCAGCACTGGTGAACACGACTAAAGGAAGGCGACAGCGAGAGCAGGCTGCGCAGGCATCGGCGAGATTCGGAAGTGTCTGAGTCTGAGCAGCAAGCTTCTAAGTTTTGCATGGGAGCACTCCTGAATTCAGCTGGCTCACAGCTCCCGTGCTCTGAGAACCGCTGACACCTCATAAAGCGGCAAGCGTCGCCTGTGCATAGCTCGAGTCTCCAGGAGCCTCAGCTAGCTCAGGTGCAGCGCATTTCCTGCCAAGCGGCACGCCCGTCCACATGGCCTGATCGCAACCCGACGCGTACCAAGGTCCGCCGATGTTTTTCTTCCTGGCAGCAACAGCAGTCGTCCCTGGCTGTCTGGGGAAGCAACCTCCAGAAAGCAGCACATGCATGAGATCCTGCAAGGCAGGGCGCGGAGACTTCCGCCAATCTCTCAGCTTCAATCCCGGTCCCATCTCCTTGCTGGTCTTTACGATGCAGCCCTCTGTCGCTCCGGCAGCCTGGACCAGCAGTGCTTGCTCTGCCACGGCCCTGGAAACCCTCAGCGAGAGATTCCGCCGAGTGATGAGCCGGTCGTCTGCAGGGCAATTCGTGGGAGCACCTCAGAAACGCGAGTGTGGCGAGTGCACTCCCTGCAGTCCCAGTCCCTCTGCCCCTCGTCGGGCTTACGAAACGACAACGGCGCACCCGCGTCATTCGGCAAGGGAGACAGCATAGAGCCTCAAACTGGCAAGAAAACCCGCACGACTTCGCTTTCCACACCAAGCCGGGCCTCGCGTCTGCCTGCGGTGGTCCAAAGAATTTCCCAGCTGGTGGGTGAAGCAACAGCCTATCGTCGGAAACACACACTGTCTGTGTTGCTCGCGAGAGTTGCAGGGCCTGGACTCTGACACTTCCTAGTGCTGTCACGACCGACCACAGGGACTTCTCGCCTTTCTGAGGGTACAAGGCAGGAAGGAAGCACACGTGGGCATCTGACATGGGAGGGCCTAGGCCCTCGGCCACGGATCAATTGGCACCCCTCTGCGATATCGTCGCTGATGGCTCCGACCTCGGCCACAGCACATCACAGCACAAAGGCCGCCCTTTGTTGCACCAGCTTCTTCATATTGCCGAGGCACCGGGAGGTCGAAGGCCGCAGCTTCGACACCGTCGGACTGGCCGGGCACGATCCAACCCATACAGGTCATGTGGCCACTGTTTTGCGGAGTTGCAGGCCAGGCCCGTTGATTTCCCCTCCCGCCCTCTCCGCCCCTAACGAGCGTTCCCTCTGTCCTAGGTGGACTCAGCTCAGGCCTTGGCCGATGTCGTTGAACCGCAGATCCAACCCCAACCTAAGCACGGGAGCGTAATCATGTTGTCACTGCCACTCCCGCGTTCTGTTTTCACACCCTGCCGGCAACAAGTTGAGGTTCTCTGGCCCAAAGGCGAGCAGGGCCATCAGAATCCAAGAAGGAATCAGCATCATCGCGGATGAGAAAAACTAGACAGCCGCGATGAAGCGAAAGCTGATGCCTAAGGAAACTTCCGGGCGGGGGGGCGGGCCGAAGTGACTGCCGCTTCGTTTTGAGAAAACATGCTTTGCATGTTGTCACTGCCACTCCCGCGTTCTGTTTTCACACCCTGCCGGCAACAAGTTGAGGTTCTCTGGCCCAAAGGCGAGCAGGGCCATCAGAATCCAAGAAGGAATCAGCATCATCGCGGATGAGAAAAACTAGACAGCCGCGATGAAGTGAAAGCTGATGCCTAAGGAAACTTCCACCTTCACTCAGCTGCCGCTGCTGGCTTCGGAAAGACAACAGGTGCTGCCATCATGGCCGGACGGCCCCAGCGGGCAGAAAAACAGAACTCCTGCAAAAGCGAAAGACGCGCGAGGTCACAGTCAAAGACTGCGCAAAGTAGGCTCGTACAAGGCACTGGCAGCTCTCACGGACTGCCGCGCTTCGGGGCTGAGCTGCACGTAGACACTGTCGGCACCCACCTCTTGCAGATAGCGCTCCAGCGTGCTGACACTGCGAAGTCGCATACGCCACAGAAGGTTGGAGATGTCAACAGCTCGCCGGTACTCACGCACCACACCGCCAGCCCTCAAAGACGCCGGAGTCAGATGTACACGAGCTGGGATTTTCAGGACACGAAGCAAGGCATCCCACCGCCGGCGGTAGGAAGCGGGGCTGCCAGGGTACAACGGCTGGCGCATCGGCAAAGAACCAAAAACAGCTTGGCACAGCCGAACACCGTCAGGGTCTTGGACCTTAGCATGCTGCACGCGCCCACCGCCGCGCCGCCGGGTTTTCGGCGAGCGAATGGTCAGGAAGACACTGTCAATGCACTCGCCAAGCAGGTCTATAGGAAGAAGAACATCCTCACGGGACGCCTTCAAGGCCTCACCAGGCCTGCACATGCCGAAAAACGCCAGGGCGGTACAGGCCGCCCAGCGCCGCCAGTTCCAGGCCAAACTCAAGGCGATCATTGCTTGAAAGATGCCGAATGGAAGGGGCGTGCGATGAACCGCCGGCTCGCAAAGCTCCCAGCGACTGACAGTTTGCCAAGCTCGCCCGAAGTGCGCACGCAAACTTGGCCGCTCCCGTTGCAAATATGTGATCAGCTGCTTGAACATGTACAGCGACTGCAAAGTGTCGAACATGTGAACTCCAAACAGGCGAACCAACTCTGCCAGCGTCTCTGGACACTGTAAGAGTGCCTGGGCTGCATCACCAGACAATCGCCCCGAAACCCACTCCAAGAAAGCTGTATGGACTCGCTGTCCTAGCTGAGCTGTAGCGGGTTCGACTAGAAGCACTTCGTCCAGCGACATCCCACTGCGGTAGCTCAAGTCTCGTCCGCGGGCAGGCCCAGGATTCTTGGCCTCGCCAATCCGCCCGTGGCTCTGCCGCGCAAGGCTAGCCGCAGAAAAGGGGCGACGCTGCACACAGCGAGAATCGATAAGCATCGCTTGAGCGACCCACCAGCACAGCCTTCTGGGGTACTCTTGAGCTGCCAGAGTCCAGCAGCACCTCGAAGACTTAGAATAGCCAGTGAGCACCTTATGCTGGTGGTCGCGGTTGCAGAACAAGCTGAAACCTGCGAGATGCAGATTCGTAAAGAAACGGGTACGCTTCCTCCAGGGTGTCCGTAGTCTGCAATAGTCTAGTCGAAAACAATTGGCCGGATCAGAAGGTTGGTAGATGGCGAGGTCCGGCATCCGCCAAAGAAAACTGTCGTACGGACCTTCTATCCAGTAGCAAAGCCGAAGCCTAGTTGCCACAGCCAGAATTCTTCCAAGAAAAAGGGAATGCTGGTTTCCAGCTGCAACCCGCCTCTGCGCTTCGGCTCCCAGATTAGGCTTTCCTTCTGGATGCTCCGCATTCCGCCATGACGGTCTTATAGCACGAGAGAAACTGCCACACACCATACCAGCACCGAAGCCCCTGAACACACCCGACTCCAAAAGAAAAAGAATTTGTTCCTGAAGCGCAGGTTGCAGCAGGTCCTGAGCGGGGTCGTACCTGTTGTCAAAGCAGAGAACCCAGCAAGGACCACTTTGCGCCATCGCGCAAGGGATCCCGCGCTTCCCAGAGTACAGGTCCAGGAAACCAGGATACTGCTGAAGGACGTCAGGAAGTGAGCCCAGTTGCGGGTTCCAGACGAACTGTTCTGGACTGAAGTTCGCAAGCATTGCCATGGCTGTCGAAGCTACCTGTTGATTGCCAAGACTAGGGGAGCCCGGACGGTGGCCCAGTGAATGCATGGCCTGCCCTGGCTGTTTCGCTTCTTGCTGGGGTTCTTGGGTCCTCCTCCCTGGCTGTTGTGCTTCTTGCTGGGGTTCTTGGGTCCTCCTCCCTGGCTGTTTTGCTTCTTGCTGGGGTTCTTGGGTCCTCCTCCCTGGCTGTTTTGCTTCTTGCCGGGTTCTTGGGTCCTCGTCCCTGGCTGGTTCATATGACTTTCCGGGTTCTTGGGTCCTCGTCCCTGGCTGTTTGACACTGCGGGGTCCTTGGGTCCTCCTCCCTGGCTGTTGTGTATACTTTCCGGGTCCTTGGGTCCTCGTCCCTGGCTGTTTGTTGTTCTTTTTGTCCACAGACTCAGACTCACACTCTACCGAAAACGCTACACGGGGTCTAGGAGCCTTCCTAAGGAAACGCTTTCTAGGTGGTGGCCCAGCTTCAGCCCACAGCTCGGACAGCGGCGGAAGCCCGGAAATACTGTAGGGGTCCGCCTCGTAGCTCCGCAGCCAGGTGTCGAAGTCGCTCAAGTCCGGCAACGTAGCGAACCAAGAAGGCCTGTCGAGGAACGGAGCTGGGACATCTGAGTTGCGGCTAGGTCCATCTGAACTGTTGAACTCCGAAGGAATGTAGCCCGCATTGCTTTGCATGTTGCAGCCCAAATGCGTGGCTAAGCTCTGCTGTAATTCTCCATTGAGGCTGCGAGAGGCAGCCCGTCCTTTCGTCCACGCTCCCAGAGCGACCTGAGAGTCTGCTAGAGAGAAAACTCTCCGCCGGAACCCTTCTCGAGCAGCGATCTCCTCAGTTTTGACTAGCCCTCTGAGCTCCAGGATGTTGATGTGGGTGTCGCGGCAGACCTTTTTGCGATAGACTTCTGTGTACTTTAACCCTCCCGCCAAAACAAGCCAAAGTGGATGTCCCGGCAGCTGCTGGTTTCCAGGCAGCTCTTCAGCTGCGGGTAGGACGCCTTTTAGACGCTGAAGGCGACGCAGGGGTGTAAGGAGCTTGGTCCATACCGGCTTTCGAAGCCGATGCCGATGGACCTCGGCTTCCAATCCTGCAGGTAGCATCGTTTTCGTGATGCCGATCCCCCACTCTGAAGCATCGGAACAATAGACAAACGGTGAATTCTCACTTCGCAGGTCTGTGGCAGCAAGAGGGCCCAAGCTCACGATCATCTGCAGCTCATCCCGCATCTCATCGCTTAACTTTACTACGTCTTTTCGTCGAAGACCGCGTTGCAGGGGTTCATATACCACAGAAAACAAACTCAAAAGTCTCCGTCTGAAAAGGAAAATTGACGTCCAGGAGCCTACCAGAATCTCCAACAATGCCAAGCTTGTGACTCCCATCTTCACCACAGCAGCTGTTATAGCAAAGATCGGCAAAGCGCGGCAGAGGTTGGCTCTGACGAGCCCTGCTTCTCCATCCACGCTGGCACCCCAGAACTCTCCATGGAGCTGATCCTTGAAGGTCTTTTTCTCGTGAGGTGTCAGCCCGGCTGCGACGTAACGCTCAACCATCGATTCGATTGTCCGTCCGCCTTCAAGAGAGGTGCCTGACTCGAATGTTTGCTTGGCTACAATCTCCAGAGCCACTAGATCGTCGATGACTACGCCCAGCATGCTAGGTTGTCGGGGGCAGCAAAGGTTCATCGCAAGCAAATTCTCCTCGCGCAACAGTCCGCTCTGCACTAACAGGGCTACATGCGCCGTTTGTGCGATTTCGACAGCACATGTGTCACCCATAGCCAGCGTAGCCAAGCTGGCGTAGACGTGGGTTTCTTCCCTGAAGTCGGCAGCCCTGAAAGATCGGAACTTGGATGCTTCAGCTAGGCTAAGTGGTCCTACAAGGGCATTACGAATCTTACGTTGGTCACTACAAACGAAAGAGTAATAAAAATCCCTTAAATCGGTGCCAGAAGAGACGAGGACGTGCCCTGCAGGAAGCTGGATGTCGAGAAGGCTGGCTGCAGTCGCGGTACTGGCAATCCATCGTCCAGGCGGATTTTCAAGAGTGTTGAAGGGACGTGAATCGAATATCAACCGATCTGAGCTCAGATCCTTGGTGACTGCGAACAGACCAGCTTGGTAGCCTTGCAGCACTTCGCTGTTGCCCACAAAGCCTAACCGGTTGCTCGCGTCAAGCAGATGCAGGAGTCGGTCACGTTCCCCTCGGCTCGCATGCACTTTGACTTTCGGCGGGTCACCGCCGGTCCCAGGGGGCATAGCCATATCCAGAGGTCGGTTGAAGATGGCCTCTCCTGTACGATCAAGGTACGGAGTAGGGTCGAAGCTCGGCGCTCCGCGAAACTTGAGGCGATCTGCGACGATTGCCTTTGCCGCCATCAACTGTCCAGACCCGCTCGTCTGGCCAACTACATCTCCTCCAAAGGCATGCCGAAGTCCAGCGCGAAGGTCTCGGAACGCCGGCGCTTTCCCATATCCTCGTCCAGGGTGGGAAGAAGAGCTACTCTCGAAGACCAGGTCAGAACTTTCAGACTCAGTGCTCAAACCAGTCAGGAAGAAGACTGCTTGCTCTAGTGCTTCGATCTTGGATGCCGTACGACCCATGTCAACTGCTCTCACGGTCTTTGACTTCCACGAAAAACTCAGCCGCTCAAGTTCACGAACAGCTCGCCACTGCATTTTTGACAACTTAGTGCCAAGGCGTATGCAGGCAGGAGCTACCGGAGGCCGGCGCAGGAACAACCAGTTGAGACTTGCAACCATCATGTTCACCGCCCTTTTGAAACTGAAATCTTCCAGCTCGTGGCCTCCAGCTTCGCGAAACCAGACTGCCGGATACGGCACGGGCATAGGCCAAGGTTTTCCGGTGGCCTCTTCCACAGAGGCAGGTGTTGCTACTTTCAGCAGGGTTCGCAGGAAGATGGAGAACTTCGTTCCACCTTTCAGCGCGATGCGAAGAAATGAATTCCACCAAGAGCTGGCTTCCACTGTGCTAGCTGACGCTCCTGGTGCCTTGGCATGCAAGGCCGGCTCGTGATCCTCACGCCCAGCCTGGGGAAGGTCATCCGGACCCCCCCGGTTCATAGAGTTCAATTGTCGGCTGCTCCGGTGGAAATCCCCTTTCCACCACCCTTCTCCTTTCCCTTTCCTCCTTTCGGCGGCTTCGCCGGTTTGTCCGGCTGGCTTTGGGTCTCCTCGGTCGTCGCTGACTTCGGTCTCACTAGCCGGTTCCGGCGCTCTGTGTACTCCTCCACCTCTTTCACCTTCTGCACGAAAGCTTCTATCCACCTCGCATCCAGCAGCTTGGTAAACTGGCTCTCGTTCGGAGCAGGCAACAGATGCCGGCCGAAAGAGCTGAACGGCGGGGCAGTCGCCTCTAGACTCGCCTCGTGGGCGATGAGCCACTGGCCGTGATCGTGGGCCACTTGGTCGATCTGGGCGATCATAAGCGCGAGGCGCGCTTTGGCTTCCGCCACTTTGCCGGCCTCGAGCGCATCTAACGCTCCGCCTGCGGCCCAGGCCATCCGAACTGAACCCTGAATGTTCGGGATCCGGCTTCGGTGCTCGAGCCATCCGCGGAAGGACCCGGCTCCCTCGGCTTCGCCAGGCCCTCCCACTCGGCTGTGGAAGTCTTCCAACATGTTGGCGCGAATACTCTGATAGATCTGCTCCGGGTTTTCCACGAGGGCCTTCCGGAGCGCCTTGAGGATCGCGGAATGTTTCCGAGACCCTGAGCTGCTGCTTGAAACATCCCCTATGCCCCCGGTCTCGTCTAAGAGCTCCTCGAGCGTGGCCTTCTTCGTCTTGGACTTGGAAAGGAGACCCACGATGTCGGTGAGCTTGATCAGCGCTTTCTCCATCGATCCCCCTGGCTCCTTTGCAGATCCAGGCTCGTCTTGGTCTTCGGCATCCTCCAGCTCCAGCTCCTCTCCCAAAACATCCTCTAGAGGAGACTTCCTCGGATGATCGCCAAGCGCGGGGCTTTTCTTCCGCACCAGTGTGGCCATCTGGGATAGATGGGTCTCGGGTATGCCTGCCAATCGAGCTGATTGCACCACTCCGGGGTCCAATCCGCGAAGATCGAGGCCGGATGGCGCCGCCTCCTTCGGGATGCTGGGCTCCTTGGGAAGAGTAGCAGACGGAACAGCCGCTGGAGTGGGTTTCGCCACCAACTGCTTGAGGCTGGCCTGGATGAGGGCCATGCCATCTTCGAGCTTCCGCAATCGTTCCTCGCTGGCAGACTCCTGTGAGACCGCACTGCAAAAGGAGAACTTCTCGTCCGCGACCACCACAAGGGCATCGGCGAAAGGGAGGCATGCCTCTCCTCCACCGTCCTGCTCGAAGCGGAGTAGCACGTCAGACTCTGCCGGAGTTTCAAAGGTAACTCTGTCCTCCAGCTCCGGCTTCAAATAGCCGACCCAGATCTTCACGGAACTTCCGTCGGAGGCCTCTTGGCGTAAAGCCGGCGAAGAACCAGTAACCGCAAGGGCCACGCCTTTGATCAGAGTTCCAGGGGCAAGCTTGCGCCTGGACGGTTGCCTATGCCAAGCCGACAAAGGAAAGGCAACGAGCAGCCGATTCTGAACTTCACTGATGAAAATAATCTGTACCAAAATTGTTTGGTCACCCTCCTGCTCCACAGTAAGGCAACCAATAGGATAATCATACGTTGTATCACCACTCCCGGTGTATAACACAGCCTCCCTAGCCGAGGAAGGCCAAGGGTCGCCGTCGACCCCTTCTTCTGCTGGCTCGCTCATCGAGTAGCCGTAGAAGGCCACTGCACCCCGGCGCTTCGACACACCAGCTGCCCGTCCGAGTGGTTGGGCAGCCCGAGGTATACCGAGGCACCTGAGTCCTGGCGCCGCTTCACAAGGGGCTCCAGATCACGCCACCGGACGAAAAGACCGGCAGGGTTGTAGATCTTGCCCTCAAAGTCCTTGAAGAGCAAATAGATGCGGGACTGTTCAGGAAGTTGTTCCCGTCCAGAAAGTCCCCTGCCAAGCCCCTGAACTCGCTCCTTAACCCAAGTGCCCACTCCCACCAAGATCTTCTCGCGATCGGTAAGTGCAGGAAAAACAGGCTCAATTGTCGAAGTAGCAGGAGCACAGGATCCACTGGCAACCTCGGAGACAACCTCGAACTCCTTTAACTGTTCCAGCTCTAATTCAAGTGTTCGCACTCTAGCCGAAAGATCCGCAACCAGCAGCTTCAGGCTCCTCACCTCAGCAGCTAGATCGGGTTCACAGCTTGGCATCCACCTGGTCACAGCTCTCGGTACAGCTGACGGTTGGCCGGCAACCCAAGGAGCGATCTCAGTTGCCGCCGGAGCCAATACGACCACAAAGCACGTAGCTCAAGAACAAGCTCAGCTAGAGGGCCAATGGACAACCCTATCAATATGCCCGCGATCAGAGAAGGTACGTGAATGTCAGACAGGGAGGAGCTGGGTTCGAAAGAGTCCCACTCACTTATGTGATTTCTCGGCACTAGCTCCTCTAACCCTGGTCCTGATCCGCGGCGAGCCACTTCCAAGAGGGCTTGTAGCACAACACCAGTAAGCCCGCCAGCAGCTCCAACTGCTAGGGGGCGACCGGCCATGCAAGCTACCCAGCTTGAACCGAAGTGACTGCCGCTTCGTTTTGAGAAAACATGCTTTGCATATGGCATGTATCAAGTACAAGTAGTACTGTTGCCATAGATTCGGCGTAGCATGTGTTGATATCGCAGCTTGTGAGACTACCGGGATCTCCAGCGGTATCTCGAGTCACATATGTCCTGCATTCAGAACTGTGCCATCAATCACACATTCAATGTTCTAAGGTATTCTGCAAGACCTGATCAAGGCGACAAGGCCAACATGCCTTCGTCCTAGAATTGCTCAGCTGAGGCCCTGGACCGAGCGAACGCCGAAGAGCGTCAGGTTCAGTTCTTCGAGGCCGGTGCCACAAGCCGCCAAGGCACTTGAGGTCGGCCTCCACCCAGAGACGCACACACGGGCAAGGAAACGCCAAGACTAAACCTCGAAAGCAAAATGCTTCGGTCAAGAGCAATTTTTTCAAAATCTGGCATAGAGAACGTCAGGATATGCAAGAACACTGATTGCCTCTGCTGGAGCAGTGCGACCAGAAGCAGAGCGCAGCAGCACATAGTGCGGCAGTGCAAATCGCGGCGGCTGCACCGCGGTGTGACCTTGCACGGGCTCGAAGAGCCGGAGGTGCGCCACCTGAAATGCTTCGACCTTGCTCCTCCACATGCCACCTTCAAACTGTATTACCCGATCCTGCCACTCGTCTCTGGGTTTAGATACTACTAGTATGTTAGGCATGGACGGCAGAAACTGCAGTGCAAATGCGCGAGCAGGTTGTGGCCTTATTTTCGAAATCGCCCACAGAGAGCAGCCGATGTCCCTCCTGACAACTATTGAACCCAGGCTCTGCTCCATCATCAGCTCCGCCTGACAACTCTTCCCCAAACCTCTCCCATCTCGGCGCGGGAACTGAGAAACACGCACAGAGCACTGCAACTTCTTCATCTTAAGCCATGCAGCTGATACCCGGCGCGGCCCGCAGCTTGCCAGCTTGGAGAGATGCACACCGTTTGGCTCATCGCCTCTAGCTGCAAATCACGAATGTTGAGAAAGCTAAGCCGATTGTGATCGGCATCACTGACTCGAAGCGATAGTGCGACTGTGCAATTTACAGAAGCCGAAACGTTGCATAATATCGATCGAAAAGGATGCTATGTTTGCAGTCGGCTGCACGTAGCACAGGGCCTGCTCAATTAGCACGTCAGACACATGCTCAGTAGCTTCAGCTCGGTGGTCGGGGTGTTCATCTCTTCTTGCAACAAACCCGCCGCCCTGAACCACCTGCATGCACTGTTCTTCTAATCTCATTGTTCAAAGGCTAAAGCCCGAACCCTAACTATTTGCGAACACAGAACCCTTCATGAAGCTTAAACCCGAATTCGTCCAAAGTATATAGGGCTTTGCGGGCTGGATTGTTGGGCTTGACGGTATAGGACTTGGGGCCACGAGTTACAGTTTAGGATGTGAGGTTTCGGGCCACAGTTTCCAAATCTAGATGCCGCAAAATATACCTCACATACTTCAACAGCAACTCGCAATGCAACCTTGAAGTCAACACCCCACCAATTGATTCACGCAACGCGGATGCCAATGCTGGATCGGAACTCTTGGTTTAAAGACATACGCTCATTACCAAGCGTGATGCTAGTCAGTTACCGAACTTGGATGCTGGAATTGCGTTTGCATTCACCAAATCCACTACGAGCATCACCATAAGTGCACGTACTGGTACCACCCTTCATACACCTAAACGACCTAAACCAAGACTATATGCCGAACCCCAAAAGCCCTAGCCTGAACAAGGTTTGATGTACTTGGGGCTGTAAAGTTACCTTGCTATTTCCCTACCCTCAAGCTCTCAATGAAACGATAAATCCGAAACCATACATCCCTGAATCTGTAAACCCCCGCAGCCTTTGTCCGAAACTCTGTTTTATGAACCCGAAACCAACAACCCCCTTTACAATGACTGCAGCCCTTGCCGGATACACCCTGACCTAACACGTCTACACCTTCAAACAGCCCATATTCCTCACCTGAACCCCAAAACAACAGCCTTCAAGCGTCTGTTAACCTCAACCCCAAAATCTGATCATCGCTGCTCAGCGCCCTCCTTTTGCCATGAACCTCAAACAACACAAAACAGCCCTAAACCGAACCCTTTCATCAGCTGACCCGCGGACCTGTGAGCCTGCATCATCATCTCCGCCTGCCTATCTGGAAAGGGCTGGCTTGTGCCCTGCTTGGGCCGTATAGGGAGCAGAAAGCACGTAAAGGAACGACATCCAAGCAAGGGCATGCACGACTGACGCTTGCAGCACCCTTCAAGCAGCACGGCAGCGAGCTATTTTGATCTATTTTGATGCTGTCATGCTAAAGCTTTGAATTACAAGGGGGGGGGGGGGGGGGGCGGCGCGGCAAATTGCCTTTTCAGCAGCCACCATGCTTGCAGCGCGACAAACAGGCCATCACAATCCACATATACTCGTGCCAGCATGTTTGACAGGCAAGGGCGAAGGATGCAGCTGATGCACTTCAATACTCTGTCGGCCCTGGCTTGCAAAGGTGGTGGGGGCAGCAGGGCACCCAGAGCATCTCGGACGCAGGCTGAAGTGAAACATGCGCTTAACGAACGCGGGCTCACATCTTTGGTGCCTGAAGCCGGCAGAAGGCACTGTTCCCTTTTCATATGCCGTCATGCACATAGGGTATTCACAGCTGGCGATGATCTAACATCACTGTGCCAAATTCAGCAACGAAACGGGCTGGTGAGGCTCTGCTATCAGTTCGGACGACGGGTACCCTGACTGATAGGGGCTCAGATTTCACGTTTCCAAAAGAGGTGATTACTTGGAACTCTGAGTTTTGTGGAACGGCTGGTTCTGTAGCTTCATTGGTGACGGTCGCTGGAAGTGGGAGGCTGAGCACACGCACGACAAGACCAACTGGGTGGCTCTCGCAGTTGAGTTTGTAGCGACGTGTGGATTCTTTCCAGGACTGCGTGATCAGGAATTGTCTGTCGGAATCTTTGTTCGTGGGTTTAAGGGCGTGTTACCTCAAGTCATGAAAAAACATCATGTCAATGCTGATCACATAGTCGGCCGTTTGGGTTCGGAAATCAATCCGAGCTCTCGTGTTCGAGGCAGTTTCGTCATCACGTTAACATCGTTAACCTTTCGGCTTGGATTCTTCGGGTTTCACAAGATATTTCCTGTGTAGATCGTACCGTTAAGACTTAGGATGAAGCCTCTTGTTTCTATAGTTCCTTGCTGGGATGGAAGAACCCGGCCAATTGATGTCCCAACAACTGCACGTTTCCTCTCTTTCCGTGTCCTCCGTGCGGCTTGCATGCTGATACCAGCGAGAATTCCAATTTGATTCGCAGGAGGCTCGTGAGGCCGACCGCGCCGAACAGAAAGCAAAGCGTCCAGAACCAGCCCCTGATTATACGGGTGGAATGTCGTCCACACCTGCTTCAAGCAGGCTAAGCATGAATTTTAAACCTTAAACATCCCTCTCCATGAACCCCATCCCCGAAACCCCTGCGAACCCCTCTGTGTGTCCGGACTAGCTCAAGCAACAACCCTCCTGAACTCATCGGCTAGCACCCAAAGTCGAAAGCCTTGCCGAACCCGCAGCCTCACTGGAGTTGGATCGTTGTCCACAACGCTGGCCTCCACCTCGCTGCTGGATAGGGCTTCAAGGGATTAGCCTTCATGTCTCTGCGGTTGGGATTGAGTTCCCTTTTCTCTGCTGGGTTTCTTTTGCCCTCGCAGGGCAGCTTCGGATAGAGTTGCGGGTTGCCGAGTTCACTTGTACGTGCTGTTTCCCCGAAAATCCCCTGCACATGACCCCGGAGGGTCCATATACCGACATGTAGTACATACTCAGACATCGAGGTCACGTGGTGTCTGGCACTATACGGTTCATTGTTGTGACGAGGAGTCATGCTGCATCCATCCAGAGTTTCGGAGTTCCAGGCAGGCAAACCTCAAAGGAATCCAAGTCCAAGCTCAAGCGGTTCAGACTTACGACGAACAATGACAATGCTATTTTTTCTGGCCCAATGCGGTCTGTGACTCTGCGGTCAAAGTGATTTCATGAGCCAAAGCCGGGGAAATAAAGAGCTAGCTCATGAGACCCACTCTGCGAATGTGAGCGTCAGTGGAGCATGCTTGTAGTTCAGCATGCTTATAAACTCCATGATGCAGGACTACTTAAACACGACAAAACCTGCAGAATTCATGAACAAAACGTGTAACCTGCCATACATCTGAATCTTATCAATACAGAAGCCTTTAAGCGGAGTCGCAACCCTCGTTGACAAGTTTGAAGCATCCCCCCCCAAAATGGAACCTCAACCCCTGGCCGCGAAGCAGCACAAATCCTGCAACTGGTCAAGGTAACTAAGAACCAAGTATGAGAGATGATGTGTGATTCAAACCAGATCTGATCTGAAAAGCTAAGCCTGGTCCCCGCTTCCCTATTGACTGAGTTGTGGACATCATCGATGGCCGGCTCTACCCTGGCGCTTCCGGTGGGGTTGATGGTCCCTCTTGCCCGGCTACTGGACAATTGCGGCCTCGGCGCAACGATGTGCCATAGCACGAGGCCATCCTTGTCCTGCAGCATCTCTTCGAAACTTGGGAACTTCTGAAAGTTGAAGATCTCCGGTGTAGTCTTCTCCGTGATGGGCTCGTCCGAGAGCACGGAGCATGAACGAAGCAAGCCGGCCCGCAGCCCAGAGGGCGGCGTCACCTGGGCGGCTGCTTGGTCACAAGCAATGCCGGCAAGTTTGTGTTAGCAGTTGCCGCCAAAGTAGGGTCTGCATGTCGACCGGCACACTTTCTGGGGGCAATCGTGCCGACCCCAAATCAAAGGGCATTGCATGGGTTGGCAGCACGAAGACATCGAAGCACTTGACCAGATATGTCTGGTCCTGCAGCAAAACAATAACAAGAACTTCATAAGCCCCAAAAGCCCAGAGCCCTACATCCGAAGCCCTGAGCGAAAACCCAAAGTCTAATTTTTTCAATGTTGACTGATGCGCAACTGCTGTGGCCATGCAACCATGCACCGTCCTGGGTCGCAGCTTCGAGACGGGCCTCCATCTCCAAACCGATCTGTGCCCTGAACAACACAGTTTCGGCGGCTTGTCGCGCAAAACGTTTATAGGGTTTAGGATTCAGACCCATCAGACAGCAGGACTCGAGAAGAACAAGGGTTGCCAAGGGCAGGCGGTTGGGTCGTTGGGGGTGGGGAAGCGGGGGAGTGGGCTGCCGCCGAGATTCCGCCGGCTCACCTTGCTAGGAACTGCTTTGATGCAGTAGACCGCAGTCGAAGTTTCCACGCGATATACCTGCCGAAAGCTACGGTACTCAAGCCTCCATTCTGTAGAAACACGAAGCATGCAAGCAAGACGCGGCATGGCGCACATTGCCGAAGGCACCACCAACCCTCGACAAAGAACACATGTCCTGCGACAGGAAAAAATGCAGCACCAACCTTGTGTGGTAGTGGTCTCGTGCAATCACAGAGGATCCTGAACCACGGCCTCGACGGCTTGCGATTCTGCATTCCATGCCTTAGGAGAGGACATGTACCATCATGGGCCCAGAATCCCCAAGCTGCCGCTGTTTCGGAATCAATCCGCACATACATTATCTTGGGGTCATGTTCCAGAACGAACTAGCATCAATAATTACACCTACCACCTAAACATTCTTAGTCCTTAGGAAGCACTGCGAGCGGAGAAAGCTGCATGCGAAGCGAAGTCGTTCCACTGCGGTTTCCCCACCCACTCTTCTTCAATCGGCGGCTCTTTCTCCGTAGGACCGACCTTAAACTAACGTTCGAGATTCGAGGTGGTATGTATGACATGTCCTCGAGTCGAGACCCTGTGTCAAAAAGCGCCCGCCTTGTCAACCAAGGTGGCTTCCGCCAGCACGTCGTCGCCCTCGCGCGTGGAGAGCAGTCGCAGTCGTACAACTAACAGTGCAAACTTGTCAGCAGATAGCACATCAATCAACAAACGAAGAACTGACCACAAGAGTGTTTTTCTCCGCTCTCGCGGAAAGTCCCCATTCTCCGGTGAGGAGACATAGCTTAGGGCTTTGGGTTTAGGTCTTTCGTTTTGGGGGGCAGACAAAGAAATGTTGACGGACACTGACCTGATCCTGAAAACCACAGCGACCATGTCCGTAATTGATGCCCAAGAAGAATCCGTCGTCATCACCATCTTTATTACTAAGTACAATGTCATTCTTACTCATTTTCTACTAACTACTACTGTAGAATTCGGCCATCATGAATATCATTCTCATTCTCACACTGTCTTCTTAAGTTAGCGCACCTAAACTCTAAACCGACAACCCTGAACTCCTAAAAACTAAACCCTAAACCCTATAGGGTCTTGGTAGAAGACTTTGGCGCCGCCTGCTTCTGAACGGGCCCTTGGACGACGTGGTCTTCGTTCTGGAGCTGCGTCACTTGAATCTGCCTGGCAGGGAAGCTCAGGAGTTAGGGTCAGCGCGACCACGACGAGCAAGACACCCGACCATCGGGACCAACACGATGAGGATGACCAGACAGGAGACCACAGGAAACCCTGGAAAACTGCCCAGAGACCTCGAGGAGACGACACCAGAAGGGACCACCAGGCCTAGACCAGGAGACCAGCAAACCGGTGACCAGCAGTAGACCAAAACTGCTCCTTCCAGGTAGTGTCCTACTGTCGGGATGCGCGACTTATGAAGGCAAAGGGTAATGTCGAGAGGAGTTGCATCTACAATAGCACTGAAGGCAAAGGGTGCAACTACGATAGTACTGAGGGTTAAAAAAGCCATAAGAGGCACAGTGCTGCCAGAGGTGGACTAAAAAGGCGCTACCGGGAGGAACGTCGCAGTCACAGTCGTGTGAATGGTGAATGCAGCTGCTACACATGCAGTAGCAAAGACACGACCAGCAAGACCAAGCAGAAGAAGTACCGCATTTCTTAGCAACAGGACTTGCAGCGACAAACCTACAGGACATCGAACGGATGATCGAGCTGGTGGATGGCGACACGGTGAAACGGTTTGCATCAGCCAAGACGCTGGTGGCGGAGCCTCAGTCGGAATGGGTGGAGTTCATCCTGGAGGTGGGCCTTCGAGAGAAGGGCCACCAACTATGGGATCTCATCCTGAGATTCAACCAATGCTGTGTTCTTCATCCTCTTGGAGCCCGCATCCGCAGGGACCGTCCAGGCCTCTCAGGCCTTGCGGAGACCATCCGCAACATGTCCCATTAATCACCCGCCTTCTAGGGGCCCGTCCGACTCGCCCGCTCAGTTCTGATGGCGCTTCCTCAGATGGCGCGAGGCTCAGGGCTGCTGTTGTCTCTCCACCAGAACCAAACTCTTCTCCTGCCCTGCCCTTCCGATGCTCACGCCTCCTTCAGGTCAGCCTGCATAACGTTGATGCCACAGCGTGCTATATGAATGCCTCGCTCCTTGCCTTACTGTGGTCTACTCTTCATACCAGTGTGCCCCAACTGGGCGGTCTTGAGCCAATTCTTTCATTTCTTGAGGCGCGTCCTGAGCTGCTTTTGTTACGCTGCATGGCCTGGACCATGCTTCTGGGGTCGTGGTCCCAGCCACGACGCCAGCATGACATGCATGAGTTCCTCGTCCACCTCATGCCGAGGTTACGGCTTCCTGCCATTCAGGGGTACTGGCAACAGCGCAGGCTGGAGGAAGATGTTGGAGCTGTCGTGTGTGATACCTCCACCATGGTCATACCCATCACCCTGGACCTCCCTGAGGGAACCAGGGGACTACAGCACTGCATACAGGCTTGGCACTCCGGTCACTACCGATCGGCGATTACTGGTGACCCTCCGGAACTTATCTGCTTGCACCTCTCCCGTTTTAGGCAGACCGATGGGGGTGTCATCGTCAAGGATGTGCAGGCCTTACCAGACATTCGAGAGGTCATCCGTCTACCCGTCTTTCGCTCGCCTGCGGACATAAGCGTGCGATGGTGCCCATACCAGGTCTGTGCTGCGTCGCTGCACTTCGGCCCGACCGTTGAGCGGGGGCACTACCGAGCACTGCTTCGAAGCAAGGAGAAAATCTGGATCACTGAAGACAATCGCGGTGCTCAACCTCTCTCTTGCACTGAGCTCTCCTCGCTCACGCCGCACATTTACCTGCTCTGGTGCGTGCCTGACTCAGGCTAGCCAATGGCCGCTGGAAATCGGACTACGCTGTGCAATTGATGTTCCTGCTTGCTCGCTGTCGCTAGCGACCGAGCATGCTTGTAGGGGGGGGGCACAAAAAGTGCGCGCTCACTGAAGCGCCGGGGCCATCTGAGCCTTGCCCTGTAGCTAGGCGAGTACGGACATCTCGCTGCGTCTGGAAGAAGATGTATGTATGTATGTATGTATGTGTGTGTGTGTATGCATGTATGTGTGTATGTATGTATGTATAGGAACTGTATGTATGAATGTGTCTGTGTGTGTACTGGGTACTGTATGTATGTATGTATACACATATGCAGATCTGTTTGTCTGCATGTATGTATGCATGTATGTGTATCTATGCATAATGTCGTATATGACATTGGACACCCCTAGGCCGGGGAATAGGAGTGACGATAACACCAGTCATGACCCTTTGGATGTTCACAGTTATGTTGCTAGTATAGCTCCGAGTACTGGTGGTTTGTATTAATCTGGTCGGCGCGCTACCAGTAGATCATTGGAGGGTCTAAGAGTACCAGCGACAGTGCCAGGCCCCTGCGGTCGGTGACACCTTTCCCTGCTTGATCCCTGCAGAGCAGCTGCAGGCTGATCTTGGATATTCCTCCCTTATGCAAGCCTTTTTTAGTTTTCGGTTGGCGTCGTCGGCCCCACCTGCTCGTCTGGGCACCCTGGGTGGCTGGGCAATTTCTCAGGCAGCCTGGCCAAAGCTCTGAGGCTGAACTCTGCGGGGTTTCACACTCAAAGGAGCCAAACCGCGGCACCGGGCTATCCTTCAGGCCCCAGGGCTAACAGTCGCCGACTTGGATCTTGAAGCCAAAGCGGTGGACACAACTGCATCGGAGAGTGGCGCTGGCCGGCGGGAGCCAACGCCCAAGACTCGAAGGAAGTGCTGCAAAATACGTGGCCAAAAGATGTGCAGACTTCACCCCCCCCCCCGTGTGCGGCGCAAACCGGGTTTATTTGGAAGCTGCCTTTTGCGTATTGGTATGGAAAACCCACTCTAAATCCCTCTTATATACACAAGAGCCAGCTTCCAAATAAACCCTATCGGGGTTTCTGGGAGGGGGTCGGGAATTAAATAATGCAAACAACTTTAAAAAATTAAATGCTGGGGGGTCCAAGGGGGGTCCCGGACCTCGGGAATTAATCAATTTAAATCCCTCTGTCGAGACCCCCTCCTCAGGATTTAAGTTATGTAAATTGTTTACATTATTTAAAGTTTGAAATTCGGGCCGGGAATTAAATAAATTAAATCCTGGGGAGGGGGTCCAGGGGGTCCGGGACCCCGGGAATTAAATAACTTAAATAGTTTAAATCCAAGGCCCTCTCCCAATATGTACAATAAATAAACTATTTAATTCCCCGGCCCGGCTCCCTTCGGGGGCCGGGAATTAAAGTCTAAATAATATAAATAATTTAAATCCTGGGGAGGGGGTCCAGGAGGGGTCCGGGACCCCGGGAAAAACAATTAAACAAATTAAAGTATTTAATTCCCCGGCCCGGGCCGCTCCGGGACCCCCTCCTCAGGATTTAAAATATGTAAATTATTTAACTCGGGCCGGGAATTAACTAATTTAAATCCTGGACAGGGGGTCAAGGGGGGGTCCGGGACCCCGGCAATTAAATAGTTGAAATAATTTTAATCCGCGGCACTCTCCCAATATGTAAATTATATGAATTATTTAATTGCCCGGCCCGGCCCCCTCCGGGACCCCCTCCTCAGGATTTAAACTATTTAAGTTATTTAATTCGGGCCGGGAATTAAATAATGTAAATGATTTAAACAATTTACATAATTTAAATCCTGGGGAGGGGGGTCCAGGGGGTCCGGGACCCCGCGAACCAAATAATGTAAATCCGGGGCCCTCTCCCAATATGTACATTTTTTGAATTATTCAATTCCCCTGCCCGGCCCCCTCCGCGACCCCCTCCTCAGGATTTACATTACTTGAATTATTTAGTTCGGGCCGGGAATTAAATAATTTAAACAATTTAAATATTTTAAATAAATTAAATCCTGGGGGGAGGGGGTCCAGGGGGGGTCTGGGACACCGGGAATTAAATTTTAAAAATTAAATCTGGGGCCCTGTCCCCATAATCAGGATTTAAACTATGTAAATCATTTAAATTATTGTTTTCTGGCCGGGAATTAAATAATCGGCCCGGGGGGGCCTGAACCTGGGAACTATGAAAAATTCCCGACCCGATGCCCGCCCCCCCACCCCTGCCCTCCCAACCAACCCCAAACCCCGACCCCGAACCCAACCCCCAACCCCCAACCCCACCCCCACCCCACCACCCACCACCCGCCCGCTTCTCCATCAACCCACCCCCACCCTCCACCAAGCACCTCGTTTACTCCCCCCCCCTCCCCGCCCCCCCTCATTCCTTTACCCCATCTCACTCCCCCCCTCCCTCCCTCCCTCCCTCCTTCCCTCCTTCCCCCCCTTTCCCACCCTAACTGCACCAGCCCCTTTATCACATCCTTATCACCTTTATCATCTTTTATCACCTTCAGCGACAGCCAATCAAAATCCACACATTCACATTTTACACGGGAAGTTGATAAACCCCTGTTCGGTTTTCGTGTGGCATTTACAGCACTTTGACAAGGTCGCAGCCCGATCGCACCAAATGTTGGCACGGAAAGTTGCTAAACCCCTGCTCGTTTTCGTGTTGTATTAACAGCACTATGACAACGTCGCAGCCCAACGACACGAGCCATGGGGTAGGCCCTCGGGTGCCAGGGATTTTTCGGGATCGCACCAAATTCTGTCACGGAAAGTTGCTAAACCCCTGAACGTAATACATACGTACATACATACATACATACATACAATACATGTATAATATATACATACACGTGTACTCCTTGGGGCTCATGGTTGGTGGTGCTAAAAGGAATACTAACATGGTCTGAACTAGAGTGTCGACTCAGGGATCAAGGGTTCCGATCGCACCAAATTTTGTCACGGAAAGTTGCTAAACCCCTGCACGGTTTTTGTGCGGCATTTACAGCACTTTGACAGGGTCGCAACCCGATCGCACCAAATTGTGTCGCGGAACAAATGGATGCAGTGCTTTGCGAACGGGCCTATCCTAACTCACGCACGTCACATGTTCATGGAATACCTTATTGGCAACTTTTTTACAGGGCGCTTGGTGGATCCGTTACATGGCCTGATACAGGCCAGTTTGATCTCGGTTTCAAGTTGGCCTGCGCAATTCGTCGCAAGAGGAGAAAACCCTGGCGTAAACCTCCGTTCAAGCGGACACGGGTCTCTGAGATCTCCGTCTGTGCGCCCGCATGCGTTTCGAAGTCACACGAGGGAACCCGGCCCATGTATCTTCTTCATGCGACTTGTGACTGGCATGCTGGCACCTCTAAAGCCCCTGGGGCACTGACGTTCGGAGGAGCAAAGGCTGCTGCCGTAGCCGTCACGGCCTTCTTTGTCGCGGAGCTCCTCAAGTCCGTGTGCCTTGTGAAGTTCACTGCAGCATCTGCAGCGTTGCTAATGGCAGGCCATGGCGCGAAGTGCAACCAAGCTGCAAAACGGCACTGACTGCCTTTTGGGCATCTTGCAAACAGTATACCCGGTTGTTTGTCTATCCTGGCGGTTTAACGAGAGTCTTTAGCATGATCTCTGCAGTGGATTTGTGTTGAAGGGTCCGGGACTGTGAGACTGGCATGGTCCTCCTTCAAAGGAAAGGGGATTCAAGTCCTGGCTTGCCTTGTCAGGGCCCCCAAATGCAGTCAAGGTGCCCTTATACCACTTGCACAGCGACATTTTATGGAAGAGACGCGTCGAGACCAGCTCCTGTCAGTGCGCCCATGAGAAATGGACATGTCTCTACAGTACTTTCGTTACTTCATGGCATCACTGGCACTCGTTTTGGGCTCGAAGCTGACCCTCGCCTGCTCGCCATGAGCAAAGGCACAGTTCGGATCGGTGCGGCCCTCGGCGAATGCCTTCACGAACTCTTCTGAGCTTCTCAGGGCATGTCATGCATGGGACTCAGCCCCAAGCACCCACGCGTGGCTGGTGAAATGCACTGGCCTACAACCAGTCAGCTCAACTGCGGGAAGATGAGCAGGAATGAGAATGAGCTGAGCGAGACTTCGCCAATTGCACATGCAACTGGCTTAGGAGGCCAACCCCCAACTTCCGGCCGCCTTGCGCAGACGGGTATTTCGAAGATCCGGCATTGCCTGTGCTCAGGTGAGCTCGTAGCCCGGAGATTGATTGCCATCTGCGCTGCTCTTCATGGCTTGGCATAAGCAGAGCGGATTATTTCGAGTACGAAGCGCTCCAGCCCGAAAGCACCTAAGCCCAAGAGCCACAGGTTTATACAGTTGACTGTCGTCCGGACCTGGAGCTCGCTGCAGCTGTGTGCGAAGGCACACTGCGCGCCACAGTGGCAGGACCCCTGGACTCAAGTCGCGTCGCTCTTTGCGTGTCTCATCTCTTGTTCGTGTCCCTTAGGTGCCTTGAGGAAGTAGGTGCAGAATTTCGTCTTCAGCTGGCGATGGAAGCGAACCTCGAGCGACGACCGAGCGCCGCAGTTCAGACTGCACTGCCTGCACCGAGTGCACCCCTATGGGAATTTGGCTACTGCAACCCTTTTGCACATTCCGTGCCCATGTTCCCCGGCTAGAAAGACAGTCATCGAGGCACCTTGGAAACTTCCGGTTAGGTTCGCAATTTTGCAAAATCTCTTGCCGACCTCTCGACAAACACCATGGATTCCGTGCCTGTGATGGTCACCGGATCTACATGGAGGCTGCAGGCAAACATTATCTAGCTTGAAATCACACACGGCGGGGACGCTCTCGGGCCGTGGCGCAGTGGTTCACCTCTCATTTGGCCACCTCCCGGAGATTGGCCTGACCTCAAGAAAATCCCCTCAAGCCGAAGATAGCATGATGCATGGACCTAGTATCAGCTCGGAATCCTTGGAAGCGAAAACTTGGAAACCGCGCGTCCAGCAGAAGTCGTCTTCTTGCTGCCTGCAGCCGGGCTCTTCAGCGCACACGAGTCTCACTTAGTCTACATACTAACCAGGCAGTTCTGAAGTGTGCACACGAATAGGATTCCCTGAAGAGGCCCATCAGACAGCAGGGCCGTGGTGCCTCCCATTGCTTTGGATGTCGAGTCGATGTGCAGAAGCAGGAATTCGAAGCTGATATGCCTGCAGCTGCCAGCTGCAGCATGATCCTTCAGTTCTTGCAGCGTGCACCGCCTACTGTAAAGCTCGTTTACCTAAATCCATGCTGAATTGATCCAAACACCGTCAGAAAGCTTATCGCCTGCCGAACCTTAATCCGAAACTATTCTCGCGAACAGAATGTCGTGAGTTCCAGGCTTCAGAGGATCCGACGAGGGGCTACCCGCAAAACTCTGAGGGAGCCAAAATGGCAGCAGGAATGTCAGTTTAAGTTTCAAAAATGTCTGAGATTCAGGACCGAACACTTTGGCTCAGGAGCATGATGATGTCAACAGAACTTTTCATGAATACTACAGTGGGCAACTTGAAGGGTGTCGGAACCTTTTCAGAGTTTACGGGATTGCACTGCCCGCACGCCAAGGACATCAACAAGAGACGAGTGACGAGAGATGGGTTGCATGCAGATACCCTGTGCTACGACTCGTGGCTTCGTCGCTCTGGGACACATGTTCTCTGCCCGCTTGAGCATACTGTCGGAGTCTTCGCGTCGCCAATGCTCCGCAAGTCTGACTTGCAACATGAGGAATTGATACCTTCGAATGGCCCAACAAAGCCAGTCGGCATCAGCTTGAAATTTACTCACCTGAGCCGGCACGCAAGCACGCCAAGCAGCCCGTTGTGGCGGTTGCAAAACACGCATCTATTTCTAGCCTTGTGTTTGGTCTTTGGTCTCGTTTCGGTGCTATAATGAAACACAGGCAACCCAAGACACACCGAAAATCTGGCGCTGCCCGAACAATCCTTGCACGCTTGAGAATACTTTGAGAATTGCGTGCACCCTTGCCTTCGCAACCTTTACAGCACCATACTCCTATCCTCTGTTCTCATGAAGAGAGACCCTGCGAAACCGCACAAGCGCCCCACCAAGAGACGGTCGGAGACAATCAACCGGAGCCGCGTGATTGCACGGCGCTCTGAAGTCATGAAGGCAGACATACACACGAGACCACCCGAGCTGCATGGCATCCATGGATGGCCCTGTCACCATAAATCTCGACCCTGTGTGTTCATCATGGGAGGCCTTGGGAGCCCCACAAACCCGAGCTGCTTGACAACCATCCCTGTGAATGCAGGAATCGGTATCCGGCCTCGTGTGCTGATGACGGAGATCGTGGGAGATAACAAACGCGAGACCGCCCCGGTGCACTCAGGAGGGAGACCATGAGAGACCACAACCTGACCTGTCACACATTTTGACATGTTCGCGCATGAAAAAGGAGACCATGGGAGACCACAAGCCCGAGCAGCTGACGGCTGTGTCCAGTAAGCGTCAAATCGCCGCACTTTTGATCTTGCGTTCCGAAAAAGTCGAAGTCTAAGACACATTCGACTCAATTTCACCTGTGCGCAGCTGTCTTTGACTGCGACTGACCTCCCAAGCTAAACAAACATGAGGCACCCTCAGCACACATCCGTGCGGTAACGTTCTGAAGCCACTGCCAGACCCTCATCAAGCGCACCAACAATTCTTCAGATATTGTAAGCAATTAAGCAATTCATGCCGCCTCAAAGACTCTGCTACCGGACCGGCGGAGATGCAATTCCAGGACCTTCGCGCAAACGCAAGCATGTGACTTACTCTGATGCTGATTCTGCGATGCCGACGCTGCCACATCACTAAGCCTGGACTGCAGAGATATTCCCGCACAATTGTGACAAGGGGAGGGCCCTCAAGTAGTTCATGTACCACGGCGCAGCCGGCGATCTTCGCCGGCCGCGTCTGAAGCAGGCACAACTTTGTGCGCCAGCGGTGCGTAAAGTCGGCTGGAGCCATCGACGAACGCTCCAACATGAAGAAGCCCTGCCACGCCCAGCACATTCTTTGTCTGAGGCTTTGTTCGGCAGAACACTGGGGCCTCGAAATGCGGCTACGTCTATACGGCACCGTGCACCAAAAAAGGCCTCCTTTGCAAGCCCAGAGGGCTTCGACTCCGTGACTACGCATCCGTCTATCACAACTCCTTTGGTCTCCTGACGTCCGCTGGGCCCGCGCTGAGCCCCAGCTGGGCCACGTTTGGTCATGCCATGCAAAGGACTTCTGCGCCAATTTCCACTCACAAGGAAAAGTGCTTGCTCGCTATAATTGACGAACCAAGGGCCTGATGATTCGTCACAAGCGGAAGAAAACAAACACACGTATGACACATTTGCAAATAAATCTGTCATTTTAATGAAATATGTACTTACTTATTAAACTATGTCTAGTATGCTTGTTTACTTATTTGTATACACACCCGCCCACTCGAAGCATTGTGACTGTCATGATCGCACTACCTCGCTTCGGCTAGTGCGAGGGGCCGACGGAGAAGGCTGGCCCACGAGTATCCAAACAGAGTGATAATATCTAACGTGCTGCACGTTCTGTGGCGGCATACTTCGGGCAGTCATGGTGTGTGTTGGGGATCTTCGCTCTGGCAACAACCAGCACCCTCTGTCGGCACTACAGAAATCGAATTGGGAGATTTTCGAGCTCAGACGTGCCAGCCGCGGCGCGACGAGGCCGAGGCCCCAAAGTTCGACCTCGAGTCGCGCAAACCCATCCTCCTTCTGCCTTTACATTCACAGTCTGCGGCTGCGTGGTGACATGTTGTCCACTGCACGACAACACCAATCAAAACTGAGAGGGTGGCGGGCCCGGGTGCGACAGCCCATTTCCGCCTCAAGCCAGGGGTAAGACGGGCAACAAAGTGGCAGGTGGCAGCTTGATCGCACAATGCATGTAGACATACCCCCCAAGGCACTGAGCTGCGGATGCTAAGGCGGCTTTTACTTCGCCAAGTCGCCATCCGACATCACGGCATTGTCGGCTCCTTTCACGACAAGGCAGCCACTTCAGTCGGCTCAGCTTCCCTTCAAACGTCCGGTTGCTGCCAAGAGACTCCAGCCAGACCACGACCCTTGTGCCCACGAGTTCCCTGCAGGCCAGTTCGGGCCCTGCCAAGCGGAACTTTCAGATTGCGTTTAGCGAACAGTTTGGAGAAGGGCAGAAATCAGTCTTAAAGTGCCTGCCAATTCGTGGACAGCGCTTGCTCTGCCCACCAGCCGCCTCCTGAAATATAGCACGCTGAGAATGCATTGCATGCCTGAGCCTTGTTCTTGGTCATGAATATAATGTAAGTTACCATCATACAGAAACCCTACTGAGTCCTACTGTTTACTATAGATCCAACTTATGGTAACTTAACACAAGCTCCTTGACAAGAACCCAGGAGCTGCTGCCGACAGACTTGCAGATTCTCGGGTGTGAAGCCATAAACGATATCGCAACCTCTCGGCCCAAACTTTCGCTTGTCCTGGACAACCGCATGGAAGAGGCAGCATGAAGAAGCTAGAACAAACAATAAACTGTAACATGATATAGCGTAAACGGTAGCATGTAGTATGATACCTAATGAATATGTCAGACATCAGCAGTTCGCATCCAAGCTGCAGATACATGGCAGTTCGGAATGCCACAGGTCAAACAATGCTGACAGGTTTCATGAATGAGTCGTGCCAGCCCAGCGGGCGGGCAATTTCCTCTACCGCAGCGTCTGTCAAATTGAGGGGCAACTTCGACGCCAACTGTTCCATGAACTGTGGTTCGCACCATCGGACACGACCGAATGCCGTCTGGAACCGCATGTGCAGGTCTTCGTAGGATATCACACCTGCACAGCCAAAGATCAAGTCACAATTGAATGTTCTTATGAATAGCAAAGAACAACTTAAAAACCGACCAACCGAAACCCGCAATGGAGTGACCATTCAGTGACCCTTTGATCCTCCATAATGTCTTCCTGAAATATAGCACGCTGAGAACGCATTGCATGCCTTACGTTCCACGCATTCGCCAACTCCCTGAACATGGCCTGCGGAGCCTGCAAAGTCGTTGTGGTCGTGAGCGTTCGTGTAGCCTGAGTTCAGGGAGGTAGTACCAATTTGGCCCCGTCACAAACTGTGCACTCAGCTACAGATGCCAAGATGCCGCAAGTTTGGTATCCATCACGTCCGCTGTAAGCAACTGGTTGGCAGCACGAAGACATCGAAGCACTTGACCAGGTATGTCTGGTCCTGCAGCAGGACTATAACAAGAACTACATAAGCCCCAAAAGCCCAGGAACCAGGCCTCTCGTCCGGACAAACCGGCAGAGAGTGGCGCAGGCAACCACTCTCGTACGGCACGGCCCATGCGATCTTATCGGTGCTCGCCTGCAGCAGACTCGCCAAGGACAAAGCGAGTTCAAAAGCGCGAAGCGGCTAGCCCTGCATGCAGTCCTTGAACGCCTCCAGGTACTTTTGCTCCGCAACGAAGAAAGGGCAAAAGCCTGGAAAACATATTCTGTCGGTTACCAGCAACTATTCTCTCCCCGGCAATCCCCCGCATTTCTTTGAAGCTTGGGTCGAGGCGAGCATAAACCTGGAGCAATGGACAAACAGCAACAAACAGCTCAAAGGACGGTCCGGCTTCGGGTTACCCACCTTGGCTCTAAACGGCACGGTGGCACCGAAGGGGGCCTGGACAAGCAGGATCGTCAAGCTGTACAGCCCAAGTTCACGAAGAATGGAAAGCTCCATGTTCAACCATGAACCTCTCGAGATGCCAGCTCTGGCTTGGCCGAAAAAAACCGTCCCGCCTTTTGGGGGGCAATCTTCTTCTTCTTCTTCTTCTCCTTCGGCACGCTTGGGAACAAAATACCATGAAACCCTAAAGCCCTAGAGCAAGCAAGTGTCCACAACCGTAGTGTACCCCCATGCCCTGCCAGGCCCCTGCGGTCGGTGACACCTTTCCCTGCTTGATCCCTGCAGAGCAGCTGCAGGCTGATCTTGGATATTCCTCCCTTATGCAAGCCTTTTTTAGTTTTCGGTTGGCGTCGTCGGCCCCACCTGCTCGTCTGGGCACCCTGGGTGGCTGGGCAATTTCTCAGGCAGCCTGGCCAAAGCTCTGAGGCTGAACTCTGCGGGGTTTCACACTCAAAGGAGCCAAACCGCGGCACCGGGCTATCCTTCAGGCCCCAGGGCTAACAGTCGCCGACTTGGATCTTGAAGCCAAAGCGGTGGACACAACTGCATCGGAGAGTGGCGCTGGCCGGCGGGAGCCAACGCCCAAGACTCGAAGGAAGTGCTGCAAAATACGTGGCCAAAAGATGTGCAGACTTCACCCCCCCCCGTGTGCGGCGCAAACCGGGTTTATTTGGAAGCTGCCTTTTGCGTATTGGTATGGAAAACCCACTCTAAATCCCTCTTATATACACAAGAGCCAGCTTCCAAATAAACCCTATCGGGGTTTCTGGGAGGGGGTCGGGAATTAAATAATGCAAACAACTTTAAAAAATTAAATGCTGGGGGGTCCAAGGGGGGTCCCGGACCTCGGGAATTAATTAATTTAAATCCCTCTGTCGAGACCCCCTCCTCAGGATTTAAGTTATGTAAATTGTTTACATTATTTAAAGTTTGAAATTCGGGCCGGGAATTAAATAAATTAAATCCTGGGGAGGGGGTCCAGGGGGTCCGGGACCCCGGGAATTAAATAACTTAAATAGTTTAAATCCAAGGCCCTCTCCCAATATGTACAATAAATAAACTATTTAATTCCCCGGCCCGGCTCCCTTCGGGGGCCGGGAATTAAAGTCTAAATAATATAAATAATTTAAATCCTGGGGAGGGGGTCCAGGAGGGGTCCGGGACCCCGGGAAAAACAATTAAACAAATTAAAGTATGTAATTCCCCGGCCCGGGCCGCTCCGGGACCCCCTCCTCAGGATTTAAAATATGTAAATTATTTAACTCGGGCCGGGAATTAACTAATTTAAATCCTGGACAGGGGGTCAAGGGGGGGTCCGGGACCCCGGCAATTAAATAGTTGAAATAATTTTAATCCGCGGCACTCTCCCAATATGTAAATTATATGAATTATTTAATTGCCCGGCCCGGCCCCCTCCGGGACCCCCTCCTCAGGATTTAAACTATTTAAGTTATTTAATTCGGGCCGGGAATTAAATAATGTAAATGATTTAAACAATTTACATAATTTAAATCCTGGGGAGGGGGGTCCAGGGGGTCCGGGACCCCGCGAACCAAATAATGTAAATCCGGGGCCCTCTCCCAATATGTACATTTTTTGAATTATTCAATTCCCCTGCCCGGCCCCCTCCGCGACCCCCTCCTCAGGATTTACATTACTTGAATTATTTAGTTCGGGCCGGGAATTAAATAATTTAAACAATTTAAATATTTTAAATAAATTAAATCCTGGGGGGAGGGGGTCCAGGGGGGGTCTGGGACACCGGGAATTAAATTCTAAAAAAATAAATCTGGGGCCCTTTCCCCATAATCAGGATTTAAACTATGTAAATCATTTAAATTATTGTTTTCTGGCCGGGAATTAAATAATCGGCCCGGGGGGGCCTGAACCTGGGAACTATGAAAAATTCCCGACCCGATGCCCGCCCCCCCACCCCTGCCCTCCCAACCAACCCCAAACCCCGACCCCGAACCCAACCCCCAACCCCCAACCCCACCCCCACCCCACCACCCACCACCCGCCCGCTTCTCCATCAACCCACCCCCACCCTCCACCAAGCACCTCGTTTACTCCCCCCCCCTCCCCGCCCCCCCTCATTCCTTTACCCCATCTCACTCCCCCCCTCCCTCCCTCCCTCCCTCCTTCCCTCCTTCCCCCCCTTTCCCACCCTAACTGCACCAGCCCCTTTATCACATCCTTATCACCTTTATCATCTTTTATCACCTTCAGCGACAGCCAATCAAAATCCACACATTCACATTTTACACGGGAAGTTGATAAACCCCTGTTCGGTTTTCGTGTGGCATTTACAGCACTTTGACAAGGTCGCAGCCCGATCGCACCAAATGTTGGCACGGAAAGTTGCTAAACCCCTGCTCGTTTTCGTGTTGTATTAACAGCACTATGACAACGTCGCCGCCCAACGACACGAGCCATGGGGTAGGCCCTCGGGTGCCAGGGATTTTTCGGGATCGCACCAAATTCTGTCACGGAAAGTTGCTAAACCCCTGAACGGTTTTTGTGCGGCATTTACAGCACTTTGACAGGGTCGCAGCCCGATCGCACCAAATTGTGTCGCGGAACAAATGGATGCAGTGCTTTGCGAACGGGCCTATCCTAACTCACGCACGTCACATGTTGATGGAATACCTTATTGGCAACTTTTTTACAGGGCGCTTGGTGGATCCGTTACATGGCCTGATACAGGCCAGTTTGATCTCGGTTTCAAGTTGGCCTGCGCAATTCGTCGCAAGAGGTGAAAACCCTGGCGTAAACCTCCGTTCAAGCGGACACGGGTCTCTGAGATCTCCGTCTGTGCGCCCGCATGCGTTTCGAAGTCACACGAGGGAACCCGGCCCATGTATCTTCTTCATGCGACTTGTGACTGGCATGCTGGCACCTCTAAAGCCCCTGGGGCACTGACGTTCGGAGGAGCAAAGGCTGCTGCCGTAGCCGTCACGGCCTTCTTTGTCGCGGAGCTCCTCAAGTCCGTGTGCCTTGTGAAGTTCACTGCAGCATCTGCAGCGTTGCTAATGGCAGGCCATGGCGCGAAGTGCAACCAAGCTGCAAAACGGCACTGACTGCCTTTTGGGCATCTTGCAAACAGTATACCCGGTTGTTTGTCTATCCTGGCGGTTTAACGAGAGTCTTTAGCATGATCTCTGAAGTGGATTTGCGTTGAAGGGTCCGGGACTGTGAGACTGGCATGGTCCTCCTTCAAAGGAAAGGGGATTCAAGTCGTGGCTTGCCTTGTCAGGGCCCCCAAGTGCAGTCGAGGTGCCCTTGTTATACCACTTGCACAGCGACATCTTATGGAGGAGACGCGTCGAGAACAGCTGCTGTCAGTGTGCCCATGAGAAATGGACATGTCTCTACAGTACTTTCGATACTTCATGGCATCACTGGCACTCGTTTTGGGCTCGAAGCTGACCCTCGCCTGCTCGCCATGCGCAAAGGCACAGTTCGGATCGGTGCGGCCCTCGGCGAATGCCTTCACGAACTCTTCTGAGCTTCTCAGGGCATGTCATGCATGGGATTCAGCCCTAAGCACCCACGCATGGCTGGTGAAATGCACTGGCCTACAACCAGTCAGCTCAACTGCAGGAAGATTCAGATGAGCAGGAACGAGAATGAGCTGAGCGAGACTTCGCCAATTGCACATGCAACTGGCTTAGGAGGCCAACCCCCAACTTCCGGCCGCCTTGCGCAGACGGGTATTTCGAAGATCCGGCATTGCCTGTGCTCAGGTGAGCTCGTAGCCCGGAGATTGATTGCCATCTGCGCTGCTCTTCATGGCTTGGCATAAGCAGAGCGGATAATTTCGAGTACGAAGCGCTTCAGCCCGAAAGCACCTAAGCCCAAGAGCCACAGGTTTATACAGTTGACTGTCGTCCGGACCTGCAGCTCGCTGCAGCTGTGTGCGACGGCACACTGCGCTCCATAGTGACAGGCCCCCTGGACTCAAGTCGCGTCGCTCTGTGCGTCTCTCATCTCTTATTCGCGTCCCTTAGGTGCCTTGAGAAAGTAGGTGCAGAATTTCGTCTTCAGCTGGCGATGGAAGCGAGCCTCGAGCGACGACCGAGCGCCGCAGTTCAGACTGCACTGCACCGAGTGCACCCCTATGGGAATTTGGCTACTGCAACCCTTTTGCACATTCCGTGCCCATGTTCCCCGGCTAGAAAGACAGTCATCGAGGCACCTTGGAGACTTCCGGTTAGGTTCGCAAACTTGGCAAAATCTCTTGCCGACCTCTCGACAAACACCATGGATTCCGTGGCTCTCAAGACTCATCACATGATGTTAATCGGATCTACATGGAGGCTACAGGCAAACATTATCAAACATTATCTTGCTTGAATTCACGCGGGGCTGGGACGCTCTCGGGCCGTGGCGCAGTGGTTCACCTCTCCTTTGGCCACCTCCCGGAGATTGGCCTGACCTCAAGAAAATCCCCTCAAGCCGAAGATAGCATGATGCATGGACCTAGTATCAGCTCGGAATCCTTGGAAGCGAAAACTTGGAAACCGCGTGTCCAGCAGCAGTCGTCTTCTTGCTGCCTGCGGCCGGGCTCTTCAGCGCACACGAGTCTCATTTAAAGTCTACATACTAACCAGGCAGTTCTGAAGTGTGCACACGAATAGGATTCCCTGAAGAAGCCCATCAGACAGCAGGGCCGTGGTGCCTCCCATTGCTTTGTGGATGTCGAGTCGATGCGCAGAAGCAGGAATCCGAAACTGATATGCCTGCAGCTGCCAGCTGCAGCATGATCCTTCTTCAGTTCTTGCAGCGTGCACCGCCTAAAGCTCGTTTACCTAAATCCATGCTGAATTGATCCAAACACCGTCAGAAAGCTTATCGCCTGCCGAACCTTTACAATCCGAAACTCTTCTCGCGAACAGAATGTCGTGAGTTCCAGGCTTCACAGGATCCGACGAGGGGCTACCCGCAAAACTCTGAGGGAGCCAAAATGGCAGCAGGAATGTCAGTTTAAGTTTCAAAACATGTCTGAGAACACTTTGGCTCAGGAGCATGATGATGTCAAGCGAACTTGTCATGAATACTACAGCGTGCAACTTGAAGGGTGTCGGAAGCGACCCATGGCTTCCTCCTTCAACGCTCCACAAATGCTGGGCCGTTTGCTTTGGACCTGACGCCAAACACTCTGTGCTGAGGTTCCGCGATCCACCCATCGCACCCACTCCTTTTCAGAGTTTACATAATTGCACTGCCCGCACGACAAGGACATCAACAAGAGACGAGTGACGAGAGATGGGTTGCATGCAGATACCCTGTGCTAGGACTCGTGGCTTCGTCGCTCTGGGACACATGTTCTCTGCCCGCTTGAGCATACCGTGGGAGTCTTCGCGTCATTTTAATGCTCCGCAAGTCTGACTTGCAACATCAGGAGTTGATACCTTCGAATGGCCCAACAAAGCCAGTCAGCATCAGCTTGCAATTAGACCTGAGGAAAACCTCGCGGCTTGCATACAGCTTGCAAGGATAGAAACGGGCTTAGCGTTGCAACTTTCGTCAAGTCTTTTGAATGGCCACGTGGGCAAACGTTCACCTCTGGCTCTACAGTTGAGGTCGGGTTTCCTGTTGCTGCGGGGTTTACAGTTTCGGGGATGCGCTTCGGACGTTTGGCTGGTTCTCGACTGGATTCTGCAACCGCGATCTCCATGTGAGGTCTGAATGCTTTCGGGACGCTATACAGCTACAAAACCATGCTCAACCCCAAAGCATACACTCAAGCCTAAATCCAAACCCAACCCCGATCCGTCAGCTGCCGACCTCCAAGCTTAAAAACTGAAGCCCAAACAACCGTTAAGAAAGCTGACCCAACTCTTACCTCCTATCCCGAATTCGTTACGGATACAGTTATGCTTCAACCGAAACCCTGAACCCTGAACCAGACTACTTCCAACAACCTTTCTTCAAAAGACCACACACACACACACACACACACACGAAAGAATCATATAAGAGTTCCACATCAACATCACTTGGATCTAGACAGTTTTATGGTCTGGGGCTATGCGTTTGTACTGGCACGACTCAACGTCGTAAGGTCAAGACTAGCAGCAGCAAGTAGCGAAAGCAGGCGTGAGGACAATGAGAGTGATGTCGAAACTCGTGGTCGATTGCTGCCTACATCTGCTGCGGAATCATACCACCGCATGACCCCCTGAAACATGAGATCTCCACATCGACGTCCCGTGTAGTCTCGACGTACTGCGCAATCTTGCGTCTTTCTCCTGGCCTCTCTCCTTCTGGAACTCCATGAACGCCCCCTGCAGCAAAAAACTGGTTTCGGGGATTGAAAGCTCGGTACAATCTAAGTGTGCGGAAGCCGCTTTCGGGTCCAGGAAGGATGATCCCATGGTTTGCGCGGAAGTCCGCTGTAGAGATGGATCCTGTATGCCTTGCAGTCTCTTGCAATACAAAGCCGAAGTCGAACATGTCGAGAAACTGCCACAAGGGCAACCATCTTCGCTTGAAGTAGCAGGTGCCGGGTCCGTCTCAAACAACCGTAACCCTCGACTGATCGCTACTCTGCAAGACCCTCGCATTATAACACTCTAAATTCCCCTGCCTCAATTGAAACTACGATGCGAAGCTATTCGGGGGTGCCAAGGGATGTACTGTTCCGCAAAAAAACCTAACACAACTGACCCAAGAGGGGTGGGTCTCAATGTTCCGATCTACCTGTGCAGCGCAAAATTCGGAGGTCCTCCTGCAATTATCCTGAGATGCAAGTGCAGAAACAAATTCTACACCTAACTGAACTCTGCACACAATCGGCTATTGTGACTGCAACTCCCGTGCACCACCACATCGGTCGGCCTGCAGACGTTGCAGGAACGGGCACCCCGTCACCTCGGCTGCATGAAGCGATGGTAGTGCAAGAGCACGCACGAGCTTGCTCACAACTGCACCTATTGTTGCACCTGTTGCCTTCCAAAGTTTCTAGGTCGTCTGGTTCAGGGCAGAAGGTAGAAGATGGTGAACAAATCTCTCCAGCGCATGTTCGTCTTCGGCTGCAGAACCACGACAAGTACCAAATATCACAGACCAGCTAGAGAAACTGATGAACCGAAATCTGCAAGCATAGCTGGCTGGTTTCAGGAAGCTGCTTCCTAGGAAGGGGGTCCATGGACCAGCATGCCAATGAACATATCTTGCGCAATCTTGGACTGCACGCCAAGCGGTTCGAGAGAGGCCTACTTTCGCTGTAATCGACAAAAAAAACCACTGCAACTCAGCAAGTTTCCGGACAAAGGTTGTGCTTTGGGCTAAGAGGATTTAACTCTCAAGGCATGGAGTTAAGGATTGATATGAGAAAGTTTCGGATTTACAGATCTATCCGTGGTTACGAACTACAGTGTTTTGGTGTCTTTGCATCTGCTCGTTAGTTTAACAACCCTGGCTTGGAAAACCCGGCTGCGGATTCTCGATGCAGGATGTGGGTCGTCAAAAAATCATAGGAGACCCCAGGACAGACCTCCGAATGCAAGATTCTCAATAGGCTCCACAAGGACAACAGGGACTCCAATACAAAAAAACCCTCATGCTCACATATTGCCATCCGCATCCACCTGAAACTCAACAGTGGTCTTGCCAAAAAAAGCACCGCTGTGTGGTGTCAAGGCCTGTGGTTGAACCCTGTGAGGCCTCATTGTGAGTGAGTGTTCAGGGTCTTAATGGGTGTAAGGTCTATCGAAAGAAGCGCACAGGCTCTTGCCACGGCACGCTGGCTGGGTGCTCGTCGACGCGCTGAGCTGCCATGATCGTAGGTCACAAGATCAGACGAAAAGAGAGGGCTGTGTGTGAAGAGACTTCAATTGCTTCGGCGATCTGGGTGTTTCACAATGCATATCTCCCCAACTCTCCGCACACTGTTTTCGGCGATCAACGAACGGTCAAGCAAAACTCTCTACATAGACTCTACATTAGGGCACCCTTCGTCGTGATATGAGTGCCGTGCTCCTGTCAGGATGGGAAAATGGACTGTATAAGTTCGAAGCAGTTAGAGAACCAGAACTGACTTTGGGGATCGGCGGCGGTATTAACAAGCCGAAGGTTCTCAATTCCGGGCCAATGTGATACAGATGACACGGTAGGTTCTTGGGGTATGCTGTAGTATCATCCTACAAGGACTATAAAACGTGTTGTATTCTTGCGAACTTTTATTGAAGCCTCTATATGCCTGGGATTGGTTCCCGGTTCGGAGCGGTCTGAAACTACTGTCCTTCGACGGTACACCTTCCCTCCCGGATGTGATTTTCCACCTCGCCAGCGATCAGCATGCTGTGGTAGTGAAACACTGGTTCTGGCTCTAGGTACCCTGCAGCAACACCTCGAGATACCGAAATGTACTTTTGTTAAAGGTCCCACAAATTCTACCTGAGGGAGAAAAACAAACTTACAACAAGGAAATTTATGAATTTATGGTAGTTTAAAGCACAACTCAGTAATTTCCAGCAAAGGCCGCAACGCTGCATCAGTGCTCAATGTACGGCCCTAACACTATTCTCTCGTAGTCCCTAAGATGGATTGCAGAGATGCCCCACACTTGTGAGAAGGGGGAGGGCCCTCAAGTCATTCATGTGCCGCAGCCAAAGCCGAGTTGCGCAGCCGGCGATCTTCGCCGGCCGCGTCTGAAGCAAGCTCACTGGTAAGTCAGCATTGCTCTGAACTCTGTTGGGTCAAAATGGCGCAGCAGCAATCCATCCGGCTCCTGTGCACAGGAAATCTACACTTCAAGGATAAAACGGTCTGGGGTTTTGGCTCTGAGGTGCTGGGATTCTTTGGGACTGTAGGTCGTGGGGTTTAGGTTTCGGCTCGAAGGCTGAAGGTTCAGGGTTCAGGGTTTAGGGGTGTCGACGCAGGTCAGGGGCTGAGGTTCTGGATTCTTCGCACTCGGACATGTGCATCTGCAATGCTCACTGACTCACTGCTCCTTCTCGTGCAGGCCAAAGGCTTCGGGCACAGGAGACACAGGCAAGCCTGCGAGCCAGGTTTCGAGCAAGTTTATAAGGTTTACGTTAAGGCCCAGGGTTTACGGCTTAGGTTTTAAAGTTTAAGGCTTGGGGTTCGGGGCTCGGGTTTTGGCTCTGGGGTATTGGGATTTGTCGGGACTGTAGAAGGCCTGGGGCTTCAGGTTTCGGCTCGAGCACTTGCCCCGAAGCGCTCCCCTGGACCGCATGACCAACTAAAAGGTTGCCGCTAGGCGACAAACCAGGGACAAGAGAACAAAGTCGGGCCTGGAAAAATCTCGCCAGCCAGATCGGGACGAAGGTGGCCTGGGAGAAGTTACTAAAACACTACAGTAAGAACTCCTTCCTGCATCATCGAACCGCGCAAACACGAGGTTGAATGCCTCTTTGAGCTCCTTCCGCCTCCGCACTTCGCAGTGCTCCAGCCGACCGCCCCTGGGTTCTCATGCGCTGCGGGAACGTTCCTAGTACTTCCTTGGATAAGAATTTTTTAGCTGCTACACGAACCATCATTCAATAAGATAGCGATGTGAAGTTGTTCCTTTCTTCTCCTTTTCACTCATACCAAAGATGGAAGCCCTTCTATATTTCTTCAAGCTCACGGCTTTGCCAAGTTGTAAAGGCCTGGCACAGTATCTTTTTGCTCGACTCATATTCAAATTACTATATCGTTCGAGGGGGGTAGGATTCGTCATCGAAGAACCTGAACTCGCCTTTGTTCGCTGGCCACTATCAGACGCATCTCCCTTCAAGCAGGCATAGGCCCATCGTCACTGCGGGGCTGAGGCGGCTGACTCCTCGGCGTCTTTGGACTTCTGGCGCTCCGAAGGGCCGAAGACCTGAAGACCCGACAAAGGAGCACGCGTCGGTGGCGGCACTGGTGTGGGGTCTGAGGATCCAGGCCAGGCTCGAAGCCATTGGGGAAGGCGGCCGCTGCAGAAGGACCTGTGCCGAGGGAGCCCGACAAGTTCTTTGGATACTATATCCACTCGCAGTGCAAGCCGAAACAGCAGAATTAGCAGACTTCAAAGAGATACCTTCTGGAAACCCCGACCAAATCTCGGAACGCCAAATCCGAAGCCGGCCATCGAGCCAATGCAGTGTTTGGTTGAACCCGAAGCCTCAAACCAATGAGTTCAGGGAGCACACACGATTATTCTCTTACAAAACTCGTCATCGCTGTGGTCATCAAGTAATATACGTACACATACATATGTGCATACACTTTACAACACTTTACACAGTTACATACATACAAAAATACACACATGCACACACACACACACACATGATGAACTTGCGTGTACATACACATTACAGTACATAACTTTACGTCACACTACTTTGCATTGCAGTACATCAAATTCATTTCATTACATCGCATTTCATTACCGTTACCATTACAATGTATTACATTACATTCTTACCTGCGAATGTCTATATATATATATAAATACACACATACACACGCATTTGTTTATACGACAGCCAAAGCCGCCGAGAGTCTTCGCTGTCCAGAGCCAATGCGCGAATCAGCCCCGAACTACTCCTGAACCCGAGCCCTTAGCCCTGCGCCTACAAACATAAATTCGAAACAAAAATGGGTCCTAAAGCTTAAACCATTGTGGACTTCGTAGAACCTCCTCATTCACAGCTTTCATCCCTTCAAAGCTGCCAGGAAGCGGTACATGCCCGCATGCGCGCATGCAAGCAGCAAGCATTCAGACGCATTCGCATACACATGCACACAGGACCACATTCACAAACACATACACTTACATGTGTATTGTCATGTGTACATATGACATAGTTTACTGTTCCGAAATCGCGACAACAATCTGGCCACCCCCCAATCAGGGCACAAAGCAAGGATTTCACCAAAGGCTTAAGGGCTGCTTAGGGTTTGCCGCCTTCGGCCACACAGGCACCGCCCTCGCCGCCTTTGGCCGCGGCACCTTGGATTCGGCAGTCAGTGGAAGTCAGGGGGAGCTTCGGTGCAATGGCTGATGAAGCGTATCTCTTCACATCAAGTACAAGCACACCACTGCGCAATTCTGCATAATAGAATGGCCGAAGACAACATCATGTCTCTCTCGCGTCCAAAAAACAGCAACAGACCCAACCCCACCGCAAATCGGAACACTCGAACCATCCTGGCCTTCGGAAGGTCCCGAAGAGTGCAAGTCGGAACCTGCGGACCGTAGGCCGTTGCAATACAAGACCGCTTAGCCATGAAATCAGAGCATTGGGCACCGCCATGGCCATCAAAGATCCCGAAACAACCCCAGGTATCTCGGATATGGATGACGTGGGCATCCTCCATGGTGGGTCGGACGCCCTGCATCTCTGCCACACCACTGCGGAAGGCTTTGCCCACAATGGACCTGTTCATTAGAGATCAGATGCGGTGACCCAGGTCTGCCACAGAGTGCCACTAGACCAAAGTCCCGGCCTGGCGGTCATTCTGTCCTGCAAAAAATCGCCCCACTAGTACTGGGATCCCAGCGAGGATTGCTGTTGAGCCGAAGAGTGCATTTGGAGCAGGTCAGGCATTCATGCCAACCAATGACATCTACCAGCTACAATGCCGATAAGCATCGCGACCGGCGTATGTTTTCACGTTTCATGATCTATCAGTCCGCCGGCGCCAGCTCTTGTGCGCATGTAGAAGTTTCTGTCACTTCCTCCGACTTCGCATCGCTGGCTTTTAGCAGAATCCTACTTTCACAGCCGCGCAAGCTAGAGTGTGTAGCTTCGGGGAAACGAAAGATGCGCGTAGGACAAATGCAAACTCAGAAATGCAGAGCTGTGCTCTGCTTGTTGTCATTGTCGTGGTCCCCGTCCGGGTCGAGCTGTCGAGCGTTGGCATCGCGTTCCTAGCACCGGAGGCACGGCGCAGAATAGTCCACAGTGATCCAATGAAAACGCGCGATTGACTGCCTGCTTGTAAATCTCTCCAGGCACATCAAACGAAAGCCGAATAGGCGCCAAACTTCTGAAGCCGGAGCTCCTCCAGACTCCCTTGCTCGGAGCACTGCCTGCTCAAGCCGAATTGCGGCCTACTCACTTCAAGGTGAGAGGTCAGAACTTCGCATGGCAACGGTCGTCTCACAGCATCTACCTCGCTCAAGTAACCTTCATGATCACGAATCTCGCCTTCGAGGTGTTGGACGGAGTGGTATGGAAGTCCACGTCACCTTGGCCCAAGCGTTCAAGATACACAAGACTTGTATGAGAAGGGGACTGAGCTTCTTACCCAAACCGTCGAACCCAGCGGAGTCAGGCAAGCAGTCAAATCAAAGGCCGGCTGCAAGATGACAACCTGGGCGAGCCTGAAGACATACAAGGACTATTTAGCCTCAAGCCTCGACAACAACCAAACCCCTCACGCCTTGGTCACAACTCCACAGACGACAGGAGGACGAAAGAGCGCAGAGGCTGGCGCGCAGTCGGAAGAAGGCCAAGTTTATGTAGTAGGACGCTAGCCTTGGGAATCCTTGGGAGACTATGGAGGCTGAAGAACCTGTTGAAACGGCATGCACGACAGACTCAAGGACGACCATTCACTGCAGAACTCCGGCAGCACGAACAGCACCCTCAATGAACTCACATCTTCGCGAGGCTGCTGGGTAGGTCCCGCACAAACAGCACGCCCAAGCTCGAAAAATGGGCACCTCGCTCCGTTGCTGAGGGCTGGCTCTGCGCTATGCATGCTATGCCCCGCTATGCTGTATCATCTGGGCTTGGGGCCAGATCCTGTCCGGCAATCTCGGCGTGCGCTGAGAGGAAATGGGATGCCTGGGCTCAAAGTACATTCCGAAGGACAAGCCTCAGACACCCGCGCCAAGCCTTCAGACCAGTGCTTTCGGTAGGAAGATGGCATCAAACGAAGACCTAAGCCAGACATGTGGAGGTTTGCAAGCAGAAAGCACTGACAAGGCACAAGGCACTTAGGAAACTACACCTGCACCACAAGCGACCGTTTTCACAACTGGACAAGCCAGTGCTGTGCCCACGCCGGACTCAAGCAACAGTATAAGCAGGGCAAAGCGAACCTCATCAATCTGGCCAACTCCCGAAAAGCATACAAACCGTCCATCAACAGACATAAAACATGCCGAAACGGAAAATCCAAAACATGCAAAAGCAGCAAAATCATGCGCACATAGCAAAACCCCGCCAACCCACATAAAACTGTTGCAGCACAGAACACATATGCAACCCAAGCGCAGCCATCCATGCCAGGCCGCTCCATTCTTGCATTGTTCTTGGCCTGCTATAGACCCTACTAAAACTACCTCTCACACAAGGCCCATCCAGCAGACCCACCACCATGCGTCTGTGCTCGGACTAAATCTTGACCCTTGTCCGCGTCCCACTTACAAAACAGCTGTCAGCACGCAACCTTTAAACGCCAGAAGCATAGTCTTGGCACAAGGACGCATTCCGGCATACCTGTACGCACACATACACTCGGCCTTTGCGTGCGTGCATGCGTTCGTACTCCGTGTGACTACCGTACCAGTCCAGTGCAGGCTTCGGCGGTTCCTGTCTCACGACTCGGACATGCCAGGCGGGTTTCGGGTTAAGAGCCCGGGGCATGTGCAACGTGCCTGCCAGGGCACCACCACAGCAAGAAAGTTAAGGTTATGATCGTGCCAGCCAGGCAGCAGTGGGCACGGATAACTTCAGGGCTTCGGCAATGCCGAGCCCCCGACTTGCTTTCATTTCAAGCCCGTATCACCATGTAACGTGGAGCCCTAGTTGTCAATACGATCATGCAGGTGGTCTTCCTGCTAGGAAGGAAGACCTTTAAAAAAAACACAGGATTGGCTTGATCAAGCACTCTACATGATGAAGGGGACACGTGACACTCTTCCGGAAACCTGCCGAGGCTGGCAACGAGGCTCTCACCAGCTGTACACCTGCTGCTTCTGCTTCTCCTTCTCAATAACTTTGCGTGCTCTGAGCCGGCGGTTCTGTGCAGACTTTGCTAGGCTGCACGCTTTAATGCCACAGTGCATCTGGCACACCCGTGCCTGCAGCGCAGAGACAGATGCAGACTCCAAGATCCACCGACTTTTCCCCCGGGGCCTGTGGCCTGGGGCCCGTGCCGGCAGTCCAGCCCACTGCCGGAAGAGACCGCGCCACCACTGCTTGGACACGGTGATACCCTGCGCGCGGGCCTGATGGAACACGCAAAGCGGAGACTGCGCAGCAGGCCAGGACTATGCTGAAGAAGACGAAAGGAATCATGCGCGGCCTTATGGGCGAGCGTCGTCCAATCATGGTTCATTGACCTCGGGGCGGCGACAAGGAATTCGACTCCAGTTGTGGAGGGCGTATGAAGACGAGGGACCAGGTAGTAGAAGTCCAAATCCTGGAAAGTCGCATAGGTCTTGGCGACGAACCTGATGTAACTTACATGTCTACGTACCCACGAGCCGCTGGAGCGTTGAGACCAGAGCTCACTTCTGAACAGGCTCATCCCTGAAAACTCGTCCACCGACTCACAGCATCATTGCGTCCTGCATGGATGTCAGCTGCAATACCCGACAAGCTGAAAGCCAAAGCCTGCCAAGCTCGAGGCCTTCTTCGAGTAGAACTTGATGCAGTACTCTTTGTTCGTTTCCGACATCTGACATAGGAACAGGAAGCAGAGCAGCGGCGCAGGGTGAGGCCTCTCGCATACAATGGGCATAATCGCATGGTGTAGCTTGGCAGCATGCTTCTGCCTCATCTTTGGAGGCAGTGCTGCGAAGCCGGCCTCAGGTGACACAGCTGCGAGGCGGATCTTGAACGCAGCGTCAGGACATGCCGCATGCCCCACTCGTTCGAGTGGCTCATGCTAGTTTGCGGCACCTTGCCCTCACCAACATGACATACATGATGCACTGCAGCAGAGCCAGCAGACTAATAATCCTCTTCTGGAAATTGGCCGGATCTCATTTCAGAGAGTGGCTGAACAGGAAGTTGCTTGAAAGAACGCTTGCTCGTCCAACTGGAACACCTCCACCAGCAACGAATTGAATCTGGCATCAAAGGCTCTTGCCTGAAAGCTGGCCTTCCTTTTCGTTGGCTTCTTCCTTGCATTCAAGCAGTGCTTTGGGACCTCATCGGGCTGCACTAGCTTATTGCTCAAAGAAGTCACGAAATGCCATGCAAAAGCTCTCCCAAGCTCAACACTTGCTAGATCTCATGTCATGATTGAGCGAACCCTGCAGCCTCCAGCTCCCTTGCAACTCGCGACAAAAAAGAAGCGCACAGCTTGAAGGCAAGAAGGGAGCCCCCAGGTTCGAGGCATGCCCCGGCCGCTCCATGTTCCGAGGCTGGTGCTTTGCAAAGGTCAGTGAAACAACTTGCGAGGCAGCCTCAATGACGTCCGGAACGCCAGCAACGTCTAGTTGATGATTACCCACAGTCACTTGTAGTACTCTCTCCAAACCTGGCCCTGTTTGTCTACCTCACCTGACTCAAGCAAACCCCACGGCGCAGAAACAATGGTGGCAAGACACTTGCGGCCAGCCTTCAAATCGTGGCGCTCGCCATCATCGGTTGCACATCACCTGCGCAGAATACACGGAGTGCACATGTCGATACCAACTCACCCACATCTGAAGCCCGGAACAGGCGGAGAGACATGCAATGGTTCCAGGCATCCAATCAGGACAGCTGAAAAACGGGGTGCCGAAATCCAAGATCCGGGCAGGAACGAAGCGGAGCAGGCGACGCCCAGGTGTCTGTTGGCAAGCGCTACATACGGGGGAGGAGTTCGATCCAGGGCAGAGGGCATCCCGGGGTCCTTCTCGAAGGAGAAGGCCGCTGGGCGAAGATGATTGCATGAAAGAGAAATGCCTGGGGACCGTTGATACTGACAGTTCTCAGGGAGCCTTTGCATTCTGTGCGCAATACAAAGCCGGGGCAGGAGCATGTGTACACGATGTTCCCAGATTTTCCCAGCAGCGTTGGCTGCTTCGCCGACCTCGTGAATTCTGAAGCCGAGTGGGCTTGGCATGCTCTCACGCCTGCGGGGCTGAGGGCCTAACCTGGCCCTGGCCGGCGCAGGTCGGGGGCCCGGCGGGGCCCTGGAAACACCACGGCAGCTTCCGTGAACCAGCGGAGACCCTCTTGCGTATGACAGCTTGATAGAATCAAGATATCTCGCCTTAGTCGACGCCCCAGTATCCGCGCCCAACACCTCGGCTCTTGGATTCGGCAAACATGAGCCGCGACTCGCAATCGACTCGCTCGTCTCAGCTCTCAAGTTTTCCAGCTCAGCGTGTGGCCCCGGACCGAAGGTGTTCGCAATGGCTTGGACTTTTTCACGTCCTGTCTTGCGTTCCATGCAGAATCATGGATGTTGCCCTACAGGCTGTGGGCGTGGCGGCTGTGGCTGCTACATGGCTGAAGCTGGCCATGGTCGCTAATATGTTTTCCTCTGCTTGGCGATGCAAGTTGAACGGCCGCATTCCTTCATGCGGGCCTCTTCTACAGAAGCCAGCATTGTACGTGACTGGCTCTTCATGTTGTGATGCTCAGCCAACAGGCCGGAACTGCCGTGTAAAAATTACTGGAATAGGTCCTTCTTGCCGATTGACGCACCCGACTGCTGGGGAGTCACCTGGAATAGACGTGCATCCCACACACTGGAACACATGCCCAGAATACATGCCAGGAATTGCCAAGACGCATCTGAGGTTCAAGCTGTCGTCGCCGAGGCTTTGACAAGCTGCAGCGAAGCCTTTGCAGAGTCAACAATCTGGCTCGGAGGGGCAAGTTTGAGCCCCGAAATCTCAACAAGTGGTGCCCAGAGTGGATATTCTGGCAATCGCATGTTCTTGGAACTGGATGTTGCTTCCATCGGCCAGCTGGGGAGAATGGCATGTGGCGAATCTGGTTGTAGGGGTGTTCGAAGGTCTGAACACCAAACCCTGGAAAGCCGCAGGCGCTTAAGACGAAATGCAGGGTTCCCCCACCCCGCAGCGAAGAGCGATTTCGCGCTGTGATCAAAGCAGCCCACCTCTTTGGCAGTGCCCCGGCAATCTGGCAACAAAGTTGGAAGGCCTTCAGCTGCAGAAAAAAAAAACAAGGAGATGCCTGCAACGACTCATGCTTCTAGCATCAAAACGAATGCCTGTTCGCGAAATCTGCCTCTACACTACACCTTCAGCTCCAAAGGGATTCTGAAAGCCCCAAGATCCAGGCGCAAATACTTCGCAGCTTTGACAATATTGAGAGGGGCATTGTGAGAAAACTGGGCCCCCAGAACGTCCCTTTCTGTTTTGAGAACCCTTACAGCATGGCTATGTCATTGAAGTTTCAGAGCGAGCTTTGTAAGGCATGCCTGTGGAAAACGCTTGCACGCTCTGCGGATGTCATGGATGCATCTCCGTATTTTTCACATTCGTTTCTTTGCTTTGGTTCTTTTCCGTGCTTAACGTCGAGAGAAGTGGCACAGCCAAATCAACAAGACACTCTCCTGAGTTCTCTAATTTACTTGGGATTCCCAATAAGCAAAACTCGGCAGCACCAGGCCCATAATCGTTCAGCTTGCATGCCAAGAAGTGCCAAGCTAGCCCTTTGTCAGCGGATTTCCACTCCCACCTCCCGATACAATCGACTCCGCGCCTGCTGTTGAGGCGGCCGCCGTTGGGGCACCAATCCTGGCCCGTTGCAGCGCAGCCTGAACAAGGGCTCTAGACCTTTGGCCCGCGAAACGCCCAGTGCCATGTGTTGGCTCCTGTGGCTCCTTTAACAGATGTACCGGAATGAATACATAACACCAGCGATGTTCCACCGATGAGAAAAGGAGTGGCGGCCTCGGCAGCAAGATTTTCCAGTGCCACGGCGCGTGCCTGGGAAACCATCCGGACACTGCAGACGCTGCACGAACCACCCTAATGCAGTCTCACTATGTCTCCTGTGCGTGTATTAGCTCTGTGCTCTCCTGAAAAATGCCATCAGTCCCGGACCAGCTTCTGGAAGTTGGCCAGCCTGCGCTTTGCTGCCTGGCATACGCAGAAATTTGGGGATTGTAAGGCAAGTGAGATGTTTTCACAATCGCCCAGCTGACAGAGTCGCACCGCAGGGAATTCGTCCGAAACCAACTGCGGAAAGAATGCAAGTCCAAGGTTCCAAGAGGGTCTCCCGAAGTGGCTCGTGAGATCAGGGTGGGAGCTTGTGTGCACAAGCGCACTCCGAGTTGATCACGAATGTGCAAGAAACTCGAAGCACAAACACGACGGGTGCTCCTTGCTGGCGGGCATCTTCGAAAGCCGAGACAAATACAGTGAAATCAACGTCGGCTCTCGCTCTCGAGCCAGCGCAGCCACGGGGCATCAACATTCACTGCATCAGGAACGGTACTTTTGCCACATCCCGGAATCTCCTGGGCCTGAAGCTGTCGATGCCGATGTCGCTCAGCCCGACATTTTTTCAGGGCATATTTCTAAGCTGAAGTACTGCATTCACATCCGGACAGACAAGTCCTGTCTTCCCTGTGACCTCCTTGTTAGATAGAGCCCTCCCCACCCAAAGGAACAACTTACTTCCCATCCCAAGGTTAAAGCCAGGAGCCATCCTTATCCTCGTCGGACAAGTCAGTCAGGAGACGTCGCCGCATGTGAAGATCTGGGTTAGATAGCTTGCGTTGCCCAGCAAAACAACTAGGCAGCACGTGCGTCTGCCGCCGCACCATACTCCCATCCTCCGTTCTCATGAAGAGAGACCATGCGAGACCGCACAGGCGCACCACCAAGAGACACGGGAGCACCACAAACCCGAGCTGCTTGACAAACATCCTTGTGAACGCAGGAATGGGTATCCGGCCTCGTGTGAGATCGTGGGAAACAACAAACGCGAGACCGCCCCGGTGCACTCAGGAGGGAGACCCATGAGAGACCACAGCCTGACCTGTCACACATTTTGACATGTTTGCGCATGACAAAAAAAAAGAGACCATGGGAGACCACAAGCCCGAGCAGCTGACGGCTGTGTGCAGTAAGCGTCAAATTGCCGCACTTTTGATCTTGCGTTCCGAAAAATCGAAGTCCAAGAGTTGTCTTTGACTGCGACTGACCTCCCAAGCTAAACGAATATGAGGCACCCTCAGCACACATCCGCGCTGTAACATTCTGAAGCCACTGCCAGACCCTTATCAAGCGCACCGACAATTCTTCAGAGATTGTAAGCAGTTCATGCCACCTGAAAAATATGCTACCGGACCGGCGGAGATGCAATTCCAGGACCTTCGCACAAACGCAAGCATGTGACTTCCTCCGATGCTGATGCTGCAATGCCGACGCTGCCACATCACTAAGCCTGGACTGCAGAGATGCCCGCACTTGTGAGAATGCGAGGGCGCTCAAGTAGTTTATGCACCACGGCGCAGCCGGCGATCTTCGCCGGCCGCGTCTGAAGCAGGCACCACTTTGTGCGCCTGCGGCGCGTAAAGTCGGCTGGAGCCAGCATGAAGAGGCCCCGCAACGCCCAGCACATACTTGCCATCCACTGACCACACCTCAGCAAGCTCACACAATCTAAGCTCCCAGTGAGCACGAAGAGCATGCAACGGTGCAGGACCTCTCTTTGCAAGCACCACAACCATTTGCAAGCGCAGTGCTCGTAGAAAGTTACCATGAAGGACAATCATTCTTTGAAGCAAGTTCCCAGTCCCCCCTCTGTTTGCAAACACAATGCTCGCAGAAAGGTGTTATCGAACTGCCACCCACCCCGTCTAGCACCGCACCCCCCCGCTAGTGGCAGCATCGCTCTATCACATCACATCGAGTACTTTCCCCTGCCTGCACTCACTCACTTGCTTTCGGTCCGGCTTCCGGGCCGTGCTCCTGCTGCGATGGTCGGGCGTGATTTTTCGCGCTGGGAAGCCCGGGCCCGCGGCGCCGTAACAGAACAATTAGCTTAGATGTTCTAGGCTAGAAAACTTGTGTATCAGCGAACCACCAGTGATTTCTTCTAATCTGAACCGGCTTTACCGCATCCGCAAAGTGCCCTAGGCCAGAAAGAAACACACTGAACCGTGAAGCCCGAGGATCATCTGAGCTCCGTGCGGAGGCAAATCAAGCGGTGCACCTGCTTCAGTGTGCATGGTGCGCGCACCGGCAGTTGCATGAGAGAGCAATGGCAAAGCAATCTGCGCATATGCCTTTTTTGCATCTTGCCCCGGTCACAGGCAACAGACGCAGGGCCTTCACAGGTCAGCATCGCCGGCGTCCCAGAAGGCAGTACCTTCCGGGTTAGTCAGGGAGAATTGATTTATGTTTTCGGGTCTATAGATGTATTATTCGAGTCTAAGAGACTGTTGTATTTCTTTTATGGGATTTGCCCAAAAATTGTTTAAGCCGCTCTGGGTTTCGGTGATGTTTCAGTGTTACTGGGGCTTTAAAATTTTAAAGTCCATAAACAAGTAATGAATCGGAGGCTCTTGACCTTAAATTTAGGTTGTCGAGTATACGATAACTAGAATTTCAGGATGCTTACTGTGTTTTGTATGAGACTTGTCTATAGTTTTGAAACGTTCCGGATTTTAAGGTTTGTGGATCTAAGGCTTGCTGCAGTCCGGAGTGCGGCAGCCCATGTCCCTGAAGGCATTGTAAATGCTCGTCACGATGTCGTTCTGGACATCAGAGGGTGCAAAACCCATGCTTTCCAGCTCGGCCTTCTGGTTTTTGTCCAGTCGAAAGTAGTTGACTATGTTTCGCATCGTGGGTGGCAGCCAGCATCGAGCGATGTCCACGTCTGGGTCCTCCTTTTTTTACATCAGACTTGCGTCTGGGTCCTCCTTGAATTTCCTACATGCGGCCTGAATGGCTTCTTTGTCGGCCTTCTTCCCGAGACCGTCTGCGTATGCATGGAAGCGTCGGCCACCGAATCCCGATGCAACCAATACGGCGGATGTGCGTTGGTTGCCCCTATATGTCTCCAAATGATAGAGCCGCTCCTCGGTTTTGTTGTACCGTTCCAGGAACCTGCAAACTGCTTCCCTGGCAGGGATCGAACTGCGAGCTTGATTCGCAGTCAGGCTAGCGGCTCGGGCGTAGGAAGGGTTCAACCTACGTAATCTAATCATTGATACGCGGGCTTCCTTACGCAAGGATTCTTTGCATCTTCCCACGACGTGCCTCGGATGCATCTTTGACCACTCCTGGTCGGAGAACCCGATCTTGTCCTCCATACGCACCGCGAGGATGGCGAAGTCGCCCGTTTTTATATTGTGCAGGATATCGCTCGCTGTTCTATCCTTTTTCCGCGGTTTGCTGTCGGGTACAGCTTCTTCTGCCCAGTCTTGCCAAGCTTCTTCTTTTGCTTCCCACGCCTCCTCTTTGACTTCCCAAGGCTCTTCTTCGACTTCATCGTCCGCTTCATCTTTCACCTCGTTCATCTCTTGGGCATGAGGCTCTTGGAAAGCCGGCTGCGCGACTTTACGGCGCTTCGTGGAAGGCTGCATCGGGCTGGACATGCTCATCATGCTCCAAGTCTGCAAACTGCGAGCCAGACCAGCCAAGCAAGCACAACTAACCTGATCTTGCCGAAGCTGGGAAGTGATTCGCACTGGGAGATGTCCAAGAACTGGGCCGGCTGACGACTCATCCATGAGAACAGCTGGCAATCGGGTGATCGGCAACCTGGCAAGGCGACACCACCCACAAGTCCAAAGGGCTGGACTCGTCTGCTTCCGATCGCAACCTTGCATGTGTTCATGGGATGTTGGGGTTGGTGCTTGCAGCCACGCCGTAGATACATCCGTCCCCCGGCCAATTTCGCCTCACCGCCTCACCGCCCCCCGCGCTCCTCTGCCGTGAACTTTCATGTGGTTTCGGGGGCTGAAGGCCTTGCCGGGCCCAAGTATTCGAGGCGCTTTCGGAAATATGCTATTGACAACCAATCGAGCTCAGGGACGCAGGTTTGGACTCTTCGGGTTTTGGCTTCACCGTAGAGTAGTTCTCCGCTTTGAACATGGCCAGCCCGGCCTGAGGCTTCGGCTTTGGCAGGCTCCGACACAAGACAGCGAAGGCAAGGCACCTATAGCAAGCAGGGGACATCGGAAGAAGGAAAATGCGTCGAGCTTCCAAGCACCTCTGCTTGTTCGCCTCGGCGCTTGTGTGGTTAGCGGTCAGCACCTTCAAGTGACCAGCGACCTTCCATGAGGCAATTGTGCACTTGAGTGCTCGAACATCCAACAGCAGCTGCAGGCTGTGTGCACCTGTGCGCAACGCTCACGTCTCGAGGAGCTCCGACACAGTGCAGCGATGGCTCACGTTGAGTTCTGCCAACTGCATTCTGTCGGCGCAGCAGCAGAAGAAAGCTTCTCAGGCGAGGGCTTCTGCCCGGCGCTTTTACAGGAACATGAACTCTTCCTGCAGCTGTCTTGTTCGTCCAGTTCCCGAGCTTAAGCTCTTGATCTTTCACACAAAAACAGCAATCACTCTTCGTCACACATTTCGCTGCGTCCTGGTTGGCCGTCGAAGCATAATCGCCTCGCAGATCCTCGCAGCAGACGATCTTTGTCGGGACCTTTGCCGGCATCAGCGTAATTCAACGGAGGCCGGTTTAAGACTTAGACCGCTTTCCAACTGTAAAAGTCACGGACTCGGCCTCCCTAGCATGTTCGAACAAGTAAACAAGAAATGAAGTACCAAGGATAAAACCAAGGGGTAGTAGTGGTACTAGAAGTAGGAGTGGTAGTCGTCGCCGTAGTAGTAGTAGTCGTCGTCGTCGTCGTAGTCGTCGTCGTCGCAGTAGTAGCCGCCGACGTAGTAGTAGGAGACGCCCCCCCTATCAACCACTTGTCCAGGAGCACATCCATGTTACTCGGTATTTGCCGTACTTTCGTGATGTTGTAATCCAATACCAACCATGGCTGTTGAGCACTGTAGCTGCTTGCGGGCTTGGGGGTGAGGGAGGTGGGGGGGATGATGACGTACCTTTGCAAGAGCACGTCCGTGGTACTATAGGTATTGATTGATAGTACTTTCGTGATGGCGTAGCCCAAGACCAGGTGGCTGGTAGGCTGGGGGGGGACGGGGGGCTAGTAGTAGCGGTAGCAGTAGCAGTAGCAGTAGCAGTAGCAGTAGCAATAGCAGTAGCAGTAGCAGTAGCAGTAGTAGTAGTAGTTAGTAGTAGTAGTAGTAGTAGTAGTAGTAGTAGTAGTAGTAGTAGTAGTAGTAGTAGTAGTAGTAGTAGTAGTAGCCGTAGCAGTAGTCGCAGTAGTAGCAGTAGTAGCAGTAGTAGCAGTAGTAGCAGTAGTAGCAGTAGTAGTAGTAGCAGTAGTAGTAGTAGTAGTAGTAGTAGAAGTAGTCGCAGTAGTAGCAGTAGAAGTAGAAGTAGCAGTAGTAGTAGTAGTAGTAGCAGTAGTAGTAGTAGTAGTAGTAGTAGTCGTCGTAGTGGTAGTGGTAGTCGTAGTAGTAGTAGTAGTAGTAGTAGTAGTAGTAGTAGTAGCCGTAGCAGTAGTCGCAGTAGTAGCAGTAGAAGTAGAAGTAGTAGTAGCAGCAGTAGTAGTAGTAGTCGAGAGCTGCAGGAACTACTTCCTTTCACCATGTCCGGGGCTCCAACAGTCTCGTCAGTTGTCGCCTAAGCCGTGTCAAACAGCTCGCAGGAAACTGAGAAATGCGAGTGTCAACCCGCGAACTGCTGCATTCGGCAGCCGACTTCTTCCACGATTGCAGCCTGCAGGAGGCAGAGAGCAAGATGCTTTCCAACTTCTTCTCCACCCTGCCTCGGCACGGCTGTCGGCCTCGGAGCTAAGAGTTGGGTTTAAATGCTGCGGTCGGTGATGCAAACCGCCAGAGAATGGAGGGCCGCGCCTTCTCGCGGTCTGCTGCTGTGTTTGTCGTGCCGCCCGAACTCAGGAAGTGGAAATTTGCGTCTGCGCCTGCAAATATCTACAAATCCAGGGAAGCATCGGACATGGGAAAGACCCGCCCTCGAACCCATCCGGCCTGTGCTTTGCTGAAGCTGCTTTGCGGCTGGCCTGTTGAGCTTGAGGTGCGCTGATCGTGCACGCACTTGCCATCCCGAAGCGTGCAATCGACACATCTGCCCACCTCTCATCCATCGCAGATTCCTTTATGAATCATTTGGCATAATTTGAGGAACCGTCGGGTAGCATACTGCACGAAGGTTTCGCAGGACGTATTGCTACAGCATGCCACGCACATACCATCTGTTGTCAAAGCTGCTACTGGACGACTGAGCGGGGTACACTGATGTAGGTTCTTGTTCGGTCTACAAGCAAAGAGGCGCACACCATGGCACTTCATCTGTTGTTGCTCGCAGTGGGCAGATAACTGTGCACAGGACATACAGGAATAAGCAAGGACGAAGGAGCTGAGAAGCCAAACAAGCGAAGGGACGTACATGTTGCAGATGATCACATGTTATACAGCTGGTCAAGTGGACGGACGGATGCCTCTTGCCATGCATGCTGCAACGTGGTGCACGTCGCACTGTCCTCGGGGATTTGGTGGTACCAAGCATGCGCTCTCACCTTGGAGTGTGAAAACGCGCAGGCTTGGCTTGAGGTTTAAGGGGGTTACAGGTACAGGTTCATTGCCTTGCTGGCTCTTGGTTCATCTGATTTCAATCCAATTGCTTGCAATGGCTTTGCGGTTGTGCCTGTCGCCTGCTGTGTGCTACCAGTCTCGGGGCCGGGCATCCGCAATGGTGAAGCGCTTCGCCGGGTCCACGGTCAGGAGGCCTGCGATAAGCTCCTGCACTTCCGCTCAATCTAGTGGGATCCTCCGAAACCCTCCAAATCTTGCCCCTCGGTGGTTTGTCAGGCCCGATGATTCAAGCTGGCAGCATCTGGCAGCGCTGAACTGAACTAACTTACAAAACCCAGGGGAAACTGCGATAAATCCTTTACGGAGTCGGTGATGAAGGAAGGAGCGGTGTAGTTCGCTGCCAGAATCTTCTTTTAACGTGTCGAGGTGTTGGTGTCCTCGCTATCTGAGCTCTTGGGGCAAAGAAGACGGACCAAAACAAACACATCCACTGAGAGTTCCCTTTCCTCGCCTAAACCAGCCCCACCTCTCCTCGAAAGGTAGGACTCCACAGACCATCACCTGTGAATTCAGCCGACAATACACTACAGTGGCCGCAGCAGCTTCCCCGCTGGTAGGATACAGGTCATCGAGGCCGCGGCGAAGAGGATGATGCCACAGCTCCAAACATCACACATCTGCGGCACATAGCCTCAATCTCCCCAAGAAACGCGTAGAAAGGATAAAGTCACCACCTCCGATGCACTCGGTGAGAAGCTCTTTCGCGAGACCATCTCAGGAGGAGCGTAGCCTTGGGACACCACCCGAATCGCTTTGAAGATCCCGCAAACACGCAAGGACTTTGGACAGGTGTCGGTCGTCGTCGGGTCTCAAGCCCAGAACCCGCACTTGTTCTGATCATCCGCTAGAGGGTTAGGTTCCGGAACTATTTGCGTCTAGACGCTGAGTCCAGTGAATACGCTCGGCCCGAGACAGGTAGAGCCGCATGCAGTGCTCAGCAGCTGGTTGTCGTCGAAGCGCTGGCAACAGGAATTCTTGTGGTGTTGTTCACTGCCAATGTGTGTAGGTTCTGCGAGCAGCAAGCAAGTTTGATGATCAGGCGACCTCTCTCTCACTGAGGCTGCGAACCTTACTGAGCCCGAAGTCAGCGATCTTGATGCACAGGTTCCTCAAACGAATGCGCTCATCCGCCATCGACACTGATGTTCTCACTAGCCGAGAACTGCGCTCATCCAGGAGGAGATTTTCGGGCTTCAGGTCCTCGTGCTGAGACAATGTGGCTGCTGGAGAGATGCCAACACTTCATGATATCCTGCCAGTCGAGAGCATGTGCGCATGCCGGCGTTTCAACCAAGACCCAGACCCGATGAGCAACTTTCATGGTGTGAATATGCCCAACCTGGCAGGTCACTCGAACACAGAGCCAATCATGTTGCTGCTGATACTGCTGCGGCTGCTGCTGCTGCATCGAGGCAGTCGAAGTTGTCTGAATCGGTGCATGGGCTGAGATGCTTGCTCCAGCGAGGATCTGCTGAAGGAATCGGCATGCTCGAAGTTCCTGATGCCGCGTTCTAGAAGAAGCTGTGGACTTGCTGCACTTTCAAGATCCTTTAAGGTCTGAGGCCGTGCACGGGCAGCCGTTGATTCTCCACCAAGTAGTCATAGAGACTTCCTCCTGAAGCAAGCTCCATGACGATGTAGATCCTCAGAGGGGTGGAAATTTTGCTATCTCCGTTGTGTCTGCAAGCGCAGGGGAAGCGCAGGGGCGCCGGCCGTCCGTGCATCTCCAGCGTCTCGATCAACTGGATGATGCGGGGATGCCTTAGAAGGTTCGCAAAGCCTCGAAAAGCTCAGGGACCCCAGCTGTTCGAACGGCTTCTCAGGATTGGCAGAAGCCTTGCGCAGCTCATGCCAGGTATCGGTAGCTGCAATCAGCATCTGCGTGCGGGAAGAATAACACCTCAAGTTGCCTGGCCTAGCCTAGCTCAAGTGGCTTCGAAACGGTCGTTTCAACCTACCCATTGTAGGATGACTTCTGTCAACCGAACAAGCGTTAGTAATTCTGCAAACGGCTTGCTGATGCTTGCTGCAAGCGCAATGCGCGGCTTTCGGGCAGGACAGGTGGACTTGAAAAGGAGAACCAGAGCCCTGAACCCACGCTCTTGGCAAAGCGGTGCGTGCTCTAATGCTTTCTGGAGACCTCAATGAAGCTTTCGGTGCTATTGGCTGGGAGCCTGGCATCTGTGCATGGTCCAATGTCTCACGGCCTTCGTCTACGAACCTTAGCGGGGGCACGGGCCGTGCTGCTGCTGCTGCTGCTTGCCAGCCTGCTTCTCAAGTCTTGGGCAACTACAGCTTATCTCCTGCTGCCAGCGCGAGCTGCTCGAAAACATCTCGCTCCAGCTGTTGCAGGAGGAGAAGGCGGGCGCCCAAATCTGCGAAGTGCTTGATTATGGAATAGCAACCAAACATTGAAGCCATTTTAGACCAAACAGACCCATAGCCATATCCAGCGTCGCGACAATGCATCGGGAGCCAAGGCACGCCCAGGTCTCCAGCTTGTATTCGGCCCACACCGCGCGTGTGGGGCCATAGGAAGCAGTCGGCGACATGTTGTCTGCCGATGGGAAGGCTCAGTACGGATAATGTTGAGGTTCTTCAGATTTCTTCAGGCTGCATTTCAGCACACACCGGCTGGGGCGGTCATCCGCCATCCTATACACCACTATAATCGTTCTTAGCCTGACCACAATGGTCAACCTGAAAAGCACTGCACCATACATTCGGAAAGCAGCTGGCATTGTGGAAGTCTCAGCGTTTCGCAGCTGGTGAAAGCGGTCACGGTACGAACAAACAAATAGTCAAATAGCCTTTTGGCACGCTTGCTACGTTGCGACATTCAAGGTTGTAGCTACCACACTTGATACCTCACCACCTGCGCAGTTGACTTGCCTGAACGAGCCCAAATGCCGGCGCGGGGAAACTAATTCGTGGTGCAAGTGGCCCATGGATGGCAAATCACCTTTGGCAGGAGCACACTGCAGTTCTTTCTTACGGAAAACTGAAGTTGAACTGGTGAAGTCGAAGCGGGCATCAGACTCATCATCTTGATGAGGTCGAGAACGAATTAAGACTGTTCTGAGACGCTACTTGTAGCAAAGAACATGGGCTTCTAATCTTTGGGTAGGGCAGTGTAGGATTCTGAGTCCTTGTCGGGGGGTGTACACCCCACCCGCCCCTCACCTTCCTCACACTCTAACGAGCCCTTAGATGTTGGGAGATCAAGGCGCGGTTTCTTACTGCTGGTTAGACGTGTTGAAAGGGAACTGATAGAAGGATAAATATTGCGCCTCCCCCATCAATGCCCAGCGAAGGAAAGGCCTTGATGTCTGTTCGCATGCGCTATGCAGCTAAATACTAGGAAAAGTCTTGTGTGTGACTTGATACCGGTTCCCAACATCCTGAAGTCGGAACAGCACAATGCTATGTACAAGTGCCGGTGGCTCCACCGCCGGCTGGACAGGGCCGTGTAGCCCCGGTGGTGTGTCTACCATGCTAAATGCGAGTCAGAGGGGAGGGCTTCTCCAAGCACTAAGAGGAACAGGGCCTTCCACATGTCTAGGAGTCTAGGCTGCTCTTGCAGAGTTCTTGCGGATATCTGAACCTCTCTGGAAGTGCAAGGGCGCACAGCCTGCTTTGCCCGGGTGCTCGCATCAGAAGAACAGTCCTGGGCAACAGCTCGCAAGGAGAAAACTTCAGGGTGGCCTCCGTCAGCACTCATATGCAGACGGGTCTGCAGGCAGGTCGGTTGCACGAATCGGGTGGATGAACGGATGGATGGATAACTTGATGTGTGCGTGCTCCAAGTCACCATGATTACGCATGCAGGTGCATTTACGTGTGTGTCTGTGTGTGCTTTCTCGTATGCATGAGGCCAGGTACGCACAAACAAGATGTCATTGCGCGTACCACACATGGCCTGACCGTCTTTTGCCCCGACAGGAAAACCAAGGCGCCACGCCCCCCGCCTGCCATCCCCGACATAAATTGTGGGGCCCAGGTGGCCCATTGTGGGGGCTGGCCGATGACCCCATCTTTTCGTTTTAGGCTCAACTAGGTTGGGCGTGGTATAAGTCAAAAGGTGACCGAGGCCCACCAGTATAGGGGTGGAAAGCAAATCAGGGGCGGAACGTGTCTCAGCACGGATATAGTGGCTGTAGGTATGTCGGGCCATGTCGGGCCTTGGGCACTGACTGGAGCACGACTCGCGGCACGCAGCACCGCTGCGGCTTTCTGTGCTAAATGGCAAAACCTTTCAAGAAAACTGGCGGCCCTGCCTCCGTGGCCTGGGCGATGCCAGCAGCAGCACAGCCAGCTGAAGAAGGAGGCCATGGAGGCCTCGACTCGAGTTTTGATGAAGATGTATAACTATGCATCCGTCTCTGTGTGTGTGTGTGTGTGTGTGTGTGTGTGTGTGTGTGTGTGTGTGTGTGTGTGTGTGTGTGTGTGTGTGTGTGTGTGTGTGTGTGTGTGTGTGTGTGTGTGTGTGTGTGTGTGTGTGTGTGTGTGTGTGTGTGTGTGTGTGTGTGGTGTGTGTGTGTGTGTGTGTGTGTGTGTGTGTGTGTGTGTGTGTGTGTGTGTGTGTGTGTGTGTGTGTGTGTGTGTGTGTGTGTGTGTGTGTGTGTGTGTGTGTGTGTGTGTGTGTGTGTGTGTGTGTGTGTGTGTGTGTGTGTGTGTGTGTGTGTGTGTGTGTGTGTGTGTGTGTGTGTGTGTGTGTGTGTGTGTGTGTGTGTGTGTGTGTGTGTGTGTGTGTGTGTGTGTGTGTGTGTGTGTGTGTGTGTGTGTGTGTGTGTGTGTGTGTGTGTGTGTGTGTGTGTGTGTGTGTGTGTGTGTGTGTGTGTGTGTGTGTGTGTGTGTGTGTGTGTGTGTGTGTGTGTGTGTGTGTGTGTGTGTGTGTGTGTGTGTGTGTGTGTGTGTGTGTGTGTGTGTGTGTGTGTGTGTGTGTGTGTGTGTGTGTGTGTGTGTGTGTGTGTGTGTGTGTGTGTGTGTGTGTGTGTGTGTGTGTGTGTGTGTGTGTGTGTGTGTGTGTGTGTGTGTGTGTGTGTGTGTGTGTGTGTGTGTGTGTGTGTGTGTGTGTGTGTGTGTGTGTGTGTGTGTGTGTGTGTGTGTGTGTGTGTGTGTGTGTGTGTGTGTGTGTGTGTGTGTGTGTGTGTGTGTGTGTGTGTGTGTGTGTGTGTGTTTGTGCGCCGTCTTATCATTCTTCTTTTCTTTATATTAATAAACATTATTCGTACCATTTTTCTTCTTCCTTCTTCTCCCGCTTCTCTTTCTCTCTCAAGCTCTCTCCGTCTCTCTCTTTCTCACTGCTATACCCTCTCTGTCCTTCAGGGGGTGTGTACCTTTCTGGAGAAAAATCAGTACACCGCAAATGCCCCGTGCATCTCCACCGGAACAGGTCCCTGTAGCCCTGCACCATCCCGCTTCCTATACTCTGAGTCCCGTGCACCTTTCAGTTTCCAGTGGAGTTTTTCCGGAAAAGCTCAAGCATCTTGGCCCAGGTAAGGTTAACCAATGGAGATCATCAAGCCCTCGCCTACCATAATGCCAACCCTCTCCATTTGCTCTTGCATCTCACTTGGTATTCACAGCACTCCGCTTAAATAATTGGCGCTTGCTCCCGAATCGGGGATCCGCAGACTTTCCTTCGCAGCTTCTCAGTCTGCAAAATTTGTCGACTCCGACCAATATTTCCCCACTCCCACTTCAAGGTATTCCGTTAACTCTGGCCTACTCCCTTTGCTCCTTGCAGTGGGCTTTGCGAGTTCATGCATAGCCACGGTATGTTTCGGTAAGCTCCAGCAAGGCTTTGCTTACTGTTTGCCAGCACGCATGCTGAGTTCCAACTCTCTTTCACCAATCACAGTTTTCATGTATCAGGATGTAGGTTCGGTATGTGTTCCGTTGTGTCAGAGTTGGTTGCGAAAGACTCTCATCACTCTTTTTCAGCAAGTTCGTCTGGTTCTGCACCAGCAGGTTGACTGTCTCCGGCATCGTCTCTTGTCCTTGGCAGGCTCGCCTGCCCTTTTTCCGTCTTTTTGGAGCTGCTCCCTGTTACCACATGATTTCCCCTTGCTCGCTCTGCAGTCATCCCGCTTCAAAAACGTGAGAATGGCATGGTCGTACGATTGGCACCTGCGCGGGCTCCTGCTCGTCGGGCTCCGCATCTTTCTGATTCTCCTGGACCGCCGGCGCGTCGGGCGGGGGGGACGCAGCTCAGGAATCGCACTCGGACAGCTCCATGGCACCCCTCTAATGCAACCTTTTGCAGACACTGATATGTTGGTGTCAATACCACGCCCAAGATTGACAAGTGCTGTACCTTCAAAAACGTGAGAATGCCATGGTCTACGATCTGCAACACAAACCGCGCTCATGTGATTGTAGCAGGTGGTGACCAGGTGGTGTCCCCGAGGTACGAAAACGGCCCAAGCCCCTCCACATCACGCCCAGATCCTTGTCGATCTTCTTGAATTTCGGACCATACAATCGAACCTTCGCTGCCCCACAAAAGGCTCGACATGGACATCCATGAGCTCCGGTCCTTCTCCGCTTGCTCTCGATTCCAATGGTCCTCGGCCATCGTCACTGTTGAATTTGCCGGTACTTGCAACACCCGCACAACTTACAGCGAGCACAAACAAACTCCTGAACATATATGCACAAACACACAGACGCACACAAACACACACACACACACACACACTCACTCACTTGACACAATGTGTCAGAGGCCTCAAGTCAGCACTGAAATGTCAGCGGGTAAAGTCTCAAGGCTCATTTTGGATCCCCCCCCTGCTTGTCAAGCTTGCCACTCAAGGCGGAAGCATGAAACTGCCGACATATCACTGCAAGTGACAAGAAAACAACCTGCAACTGGAAAGATGCCAATTCACATGCTGTGGAGTAATTGCGTTGGCTAAGGCTGCTCCTGTGCATTTTTTCCATTGAAACGAAATCAGGCACACATGCGATCCTCGCAGAATTGCTTTCAGGGGCCAGGGTGGCCAGGATGAAAGCGCATAAAGTTTTACATTGGGGGCTTCCCAAAAATAGGGGTTCCTTTTTGGGGTCCACATAATAAGGACTATAGTAGTTTGGGGTCTATATTGGGGTCCCCCTATTTTGGGAAACTCCCACATGGCAGAAAGCAATATTCTCACAAATCCTGTCCGCCTCATTATCCAAGATACTTGAAACCTTACAGATTGGCCCAGCCAATCAAACATAATGCTAACATTGGCGAATACAACAGTGCTCTGCTCGGCTGTTGTTCTCAGGATTCTGCATCAATTCGGTCCAACCTGTTGATGGTTCGCTTGGACTAACCTGGTGGGTTCAAAAACCTTGAAATTGCTGCAGCGAAAGTCTCTGGTGCGTTGCACGTTGCAGAATTGCCTCTTTCAGAATTGCACCTGAAAAGTTTGCTCCGATTGCAGCAAAGTCTAGTGCTTGCATTAAGGCTTGGAGATCTCCGTGCGCAGGTTTCAAGTTTGAGAGCTCCTATCATCAAACATTGCAATGCGCAGGTTCGATAGACGGGAAGCCATGCGCCGACGCCGAAGCGAAATGCAAATGAAAATCGCGTGACTGGGCGAGACGCTCTACGCCCACAATTGAAAGCCCACAAGCGCACATTGGGAAGCCATAGGCATCAGCTGTATAATGCTGAATTCAACTTGGCACTGGACCCAAGCCCATACACCGGTCACTTTGCGACCTAAAAACTTAGGTCTTAATGGCTTGACAGTTCCGGTTTTCTGCGTGGGCAACGGGCAGGCGCGCTGCAGGAACAGTGCAACAGGCCGCAATGCGTCCGCGAAGGCAGGTGCTGTTAAGTGGGCTTTTGGAAACGAAATTGGGCCAAATTGGGACTACCCGCATTCAAGAAACACCGACACGCTGTCTTGCAAGCTCAGGCTCAACCAAAGTCGAACGTGACTTGCAGTGTATCCATTTGCGATATGCTGTATGCCAACGGAAAAACCAATTCCCATGATGTGTGTTTCTAATCCTTGAACCTTGCATCAAGCAAAACAGGCCGGTTCAAAAGCTTCCTTGGGCGCGGAACTCTCCGACAAAAGAGGACAAAACAGCTACAGTCGGGGCTGAAAACAGGCACAGAATATGATCTGTCACGATCTGTGATATTCAACTGCATCCCACATAGCTGATAGCACGGTCGACACGGCACCCGTGATGGCAGCTCTTGGTGCCGCACCATGGCACCAGGATTTCCCAGGATCAAGTGGGGAATCCCCTGCGCAAGAACACTTTGCGACTTTCTTCGATTCTTGCCAACTCTTGCGTGCTGTTGTTTGTATGTGTCTAAAGAAATGTGATCATTAAGAACATCTGCTCAATAACGTGCTGTTTGAACGTTGCGCGCGATGACGGACCTGCATGTCTTGCCAAAATATGCAGGAGATTTCGACGTGCGGCAGGTCTTGGATCACTCCGTTACTCTACCCCAAGCCTCACTCGTCATGTTGACTTTGAACGGCTTTTCCACCTGACCATCACAGAGGCATGAAAACAGAAATCGCGTAGCGCGAAAACAAACAAGGCGCAAGGGGACTCGCCACCAAGTATTTATAGGCTTCTGTATAGGGGTCCCTATAGCCTATAACCGAAAACATGTTCAAGGTAGACTGCCGCTCAACCGAATGTTCCAAGAAAAACTCTCAGCATTTCTCTTGCGCAAGAGGCGGGCACCCCGGTTCGAATCTTGGAAGCCAGCCTGGGGCATGGACTATGCTGACGCTGCACGTCTTCAACGCCATGATCTTCATGGTCAATGGGTCGCATTCTGCATGAACTGCGCTGCAGCTGGACAGAAGCTGCATTGCGCGCTTTGCTGGGCTTCGGACTGCGGATTGTTCAAAGCCTCAACCCCAGATCGCAAACAACTTGACATCGTAGCGGTTGCATCTGGTATTCCGGCCTCTTCCAAATCTAATTTCAGATGCGTCACTTTCACCACCTGGCATCGTGTTGTAGAAATTGCGGCGCCTGGAAACGAATTGCGCCAGCTGTCTGACTGAGGCCCTTGCGCAGGGGGCCACTCTTCAACCTGAAGGGTTCTGCGCTTGTATTATCTCCGGCGTAGCAGTGGCTCAAGCACAACATGTTTTTGTACGTTTTACTAGCACGAGTCTCGCACAGGCATGTCCGGCATCGCACACAGGTCAGAGCAGCGCGCTCTGTGCCGGCAGTGATCTTGATCCCAACAGCTCTCCATGGATGTTTGCGTCACTGCTTCGGACTTGACCGTCTGCCGACTCACTTGGCTCACCCCTTCTACCTTTCTCGCTCTCCTTCTGCGTGGTTTTTTTGCCCAAAGCCCAGATATGTCCCTTCAAGCACTCTCGTGTTTGCAAACGCAAACGGCTGTTCAACACGGATGCCGCACGGTCTAGCAAGCTGGTCCTTTGCGCCGCTGAATCCCAAAGCACAAAACCTGAACATCTATGCTTGGGGTCTCGGAAAGATCTTAGCAGCATAAGGCACCGACCACATCTCGAATTCAGCTTGTCAACTTTGAGCGCTCTGCGCTCCAGCGCCATGCAATTGCATCAAGCCCCCCGCTGTTTTACAAGAAAAGGGAAGCTGTCCGCTCAAGGCTTGCTCTCGTGATGGCTTCGATGCACCTGCCAAAAGAAACATACGGCAAATCATCTAAAGACCCGCAACAAAAAAGTTTTCCGGCCGATTCCAAGAGTGTCGGCCGCGAGCATCCAGCAACCTGAAAAAAGCGGGAAAACACCGACCAGAATGGAAATCCGTGTAGAAACTCAGCAGCTAACGATGCGTGCGATGTCGAAAACAGCTGCCTCTGCTGATGCGTTCAAAATGCGCAAACTGGCTGATCATGGTATCTGTGCTCACAAGCTGGTGTCTGTGCCCGGACGGCAGTGTCGGAGGCCAAGTTCTAGAGGACCTTCTATTGACAACCAACCGCGCTCAGGGTCAAGGGTTTGCATTCATTGACTGTAGAGCAGAGTAGCTTTCTGCTTTCAATCTGGCCCCTATTGGCCCCTCCGGCCTCAGGCTTTGGCTCTAGCAAGTTCTGGCCCAAGACAGCGAAGGCACCTGTAAGCAGTAGACATCCGAAGCAAAAAAACGCGTGGGCTGAGCTTCAAAGCACCTCTGCTTGTTCGACTCGGTGCTTCTGGCATAGTGGTCAGCACCTTCAAGTGACCGGCGACCTTCCATGAGGCCTCAGCGCACTTGAGAACTCGAACATCCAACAGCAGGCTGCAGTAGGCTGTCTGCATCTGTGCGCAACCCTCACGTCTCGAGGAGCTCCGACATGATCGGTGCCGCGATGGCTCCAGAAGTTCTGCCAACTGCATTCTGCCAGCAAGCTGCAGCAGACAGAAAACGGGATGCTTGAGGGAGCAGCTTCTCAGGCGAAGGCTTCTGCCCGGTACTCACACAGGAAAACGAACTTTTCCTGCCCACATGAGCTCAAGTTCTCGGTCCTTCACAAGATCTCATCAATCCACGTCTCGCACCGTCCCGGTTGGATGGCCACCTGATCGAAGGACAGGCTAAGGAATCAGTTTTCGCTACCTGATTGAGCCGGGTGTAGAATTCGGCGAAACACTACACGTGCTCAGAATGCAAGCATACTGGGTCAGGTTGACCCTCTACTTGTCCGAAGTATGTCCCAAGGCCAACTAACCAACGACCACGACGGCCGGACAAAGCGCAAGGCTCTCTAAACGGAATCCGACAAGTGCAATCGGAGACACCTAGGCTTGAAGCATTAAAGTCTACCCTGTATGAAGGAAACGGAAAGTTCAAGTCCAGGCAATCAAAGGCACAAAGGCTGTTCTCGCAACAACAGCTGCAGTGAACGTTGCATTCTGTCTGCTAGCAGTGCGACATGCTGTGTTGTGCTGATGGCCCCGTCCCCAAGTCGGACTCTTGGCAAAATAAGTCACCGCCACTGCCGCCAAACATGTAGACGGCGGGACAAAAACTGTTCGCACCTTCCCCTCCCCCAGAAAACAGACACTGTTACTCCCTCCAAACACTTCAACCACAGAAAAAAGAACTGGAACTCCCCCTCTCCCCTAAAAGTGACGCAATTTCCCCCTCCAAACACTGAAACCACGGACAAAGAAGATAGTACTTCCACCCCGGGAAAACGAAAACAGATTCACTCTCCAAGCGCTCAAACTGCGGACAAAAAAAGCATTCGTACTTCCCACCCAAGGAAACGAACACAGCTTCACTCTCCAAATACTTACTGTAATTGCGAAGAAAAAACATGAGTGCCTTCCCCTCACCCCTCCGGAAAAACGGACACAGTTCTCCCGCCAAGAACTTAAAGTGCGGAAAAAAACTATGCATACTTCATCACCTCCAGGAAAAACTGATACGGTTTCGCCGCGGTTCGCCCTCCAAACACCTAAACCGCGCATTTTTACACTCGAGTCCCCCCTTTCCCCACGGAAAAACCCAGTGCTATTTAGACCCTCCAAACACACCGCGGAAAAACATACAACCTTCGTACCTTCCTGCCGTTTCCCCCTCCAAAAACGTAAACCGAAGGAACAAAAACCTTTCGTATTCCTCTCCTCCTCATACCGGAACAAAACAAACAAAGTTTCTTTCCAGAAGGCGGAAAGAACCGGACACAGCTCGGGAGCTTCCGGGAGCCTCTCTCTCTCTCAGTCTCTATCGCCGTGCGCTTCAATCTCAGCAGGCTCTCAGAGTGAGGCTTGCTGTGTCAACTGCACGAAAAGAAGAGATGGGTGCCTGGCCTAACTCAGTCCGTGACCAAGTGACTAATGGTGTGAGAGCGTCACCGACTGCTCACTACCGAAGTAGTCCCCTGGCAGCGCGAGGTCACCAAAAGTCACAGACACACAAAGATACATGCACACTCACACAAACACAACCCACCACCGGCTCTTGTGGAGGAAACATGAGCCTTGAAGTCCGCAGTCCAAGCGCCCATCCCAGGTCCTAGGAGTATCGCGAAGCCATCACGGCCCTCATGATTCTACGGTCACACCGCTCCTGCGCGGATGCTTCTTGGCATAGTTCTTCACGCTCGAGGCAGCTCCTCGGTCCGAGTTTCCGTGACTCTGCGACGTACCCTCACATCACTCACGTTACGTCGGCACGTGGACCGGACCTCGCGCAGCACGGGGTTGACCGCACTCCCCAACACCTGGCGCGGTGTAGAGGCGGGACTGCGCCAAGCATCGAATATCATTTAATGTTGCCAGTGTTCCGGTACCTTCTTTTCTTGTACTTCTCTTGCACGTTTTCTCCAAGTCATCCCTCGGATTTTTGGGATAGTCATGGAGCGACTCGAGAAATTAGCGTCAAAACGGAAAGCCCTAGGCCAAGCGGGCATAAACTGTTTCTGAGAAGTCACTGGAATGCCATAGTCTTGACCCTGCAGCTCCTTCGCTGCTTCCTGGCAGAAGCACGAGCTTCGGGCAAATCACCGCTGTGCCAGGAATGCGCATAGCAGCATGCGTTTCAGTGCAAGTGTGGACCTTCATCTGCGGCACACTACGGGTCCGTTTTTGGAAGCACATGTAGACTTTATGTAGATTCAAGTAACTAGCTCGATCTTTTACTTGCTACTCCCGGAACATCCACCTCTTGGTTCTGAGCTTCCCAAGGTCTGAAAGCGCATTTCGAAGTCTCTGTTGAGGTCGTAATTCCTCCGGAAAATCGGCAGCGTCCCCGAGGAGCGGACTTGCAACACAACGATCCGCAAGCGGCAAATTTACGTACACACACAACGACCATTTTCGGCAAGACTGCGAGGACAACACCCGACCGTGCAAATCCTATCGGGCTCGCGACAAGACAAATCAGGGTGAGACACTACCCGGACCAAGACTGGCCCTGAAGACAGACGCTTAGGAGCCATATGCTGCCATTCAGACACGGGCCAATAGCAAATCTGAACGTCTCTGGCAATACTGTTGTATAGTATGCGTAGTTGAATTAAAACGACGAGCCGGATGCTGCGCAGAGTCAGTTGGCTACACGGAGTTTCCGATCTGCAGCATGTCCTGCAAAACTGCGCGACATCCATGCAAAAAATGCCGACCAACATGCTTGCCCTTGCCACAAGCTCAAGAACCGAGTCCCAAGAGTTTTAATTACATCTCCACCCCACATGGATCATACCCCAAACCCTCACGGGCCCCAAGCTCACACGTCCTTGCATATACATGCATACGTACATACGTACATACATGCATGTATACATACATACTTAATCATACACTACAAAACACGGTGTGTTTGCATTTCTTGTGTACGCGTTTTTGTGCCTCAGTTCGTGTCTTGGCTGAATCTGACGAAAACTACACCGCTGCTCTTCCGAGCCTTGGAGGTGGACTGGCAAGCGGCCCCGGGACTCGGTCATCTTCCGGAAGACTTCTTAGGCCTTCACAAACACACATTGATTGTAGTGTGAAATCTGAAAAGGGACTGTAGCATTGAGTTGCAAGGATGAATCTTGCAATCGCATCTTCTTGCAGGGAGCCGAGTGAAGCTGAGTTCTTGGGTAGCGGACTCTTCGGATCCCAAACCTCAAGTAGTGGAGGCCCTACACCCTTGGTTTCTTCCAGAAATATGGCTTGACCCGTCATCTCAGAAGGATCGCAGTCGATTCCCACAGGAGCGTTATCTGGGCCCCCTCCACTGTATGCAGCAGTCACTGCCACTAGATGCGGCTAAACCTAGAGCGGTGCTTGTCCAGAGACCATGCCTGCAAGATCATGCGCTCTAGATGTGAATCCGTATGTTTAACTCCACTAGCTCCACGCAGGGCAATGACCAGTGAGACAACATAATGCGAAGCTTCAAAACCACCGAAGCTCTCAGCACGACCTTCCCTTGTTTTTGCTTCAGTCTCTCGGCTTCTCGATCTAGGGGTCAGCAAGTCATCTGATCGGCCACTAGTGCAATTGGCTGTGTTCAACAACTTGTGCCTCAAGCCTTCTGTCAAAACAGGGAGGTGGCTTTAGGAGTTCAGCTCTCTGTGTACCCCTCCTCAATATCAGGATTCGGAATCCCAAGTATCCGGTGTAGAAGCAAGCAAGAGAGGCATTGCTATCACACGGTAACTAATTGAGCGGTGGCGGAAACCCTGTGAACCTTTGGCTAAGGCAGTGGTGTGCTACTTGTATCGCCCGCGCCTGTCGCACATTGAGGTCGCTCCAGGAACAGCTGACGACCAACGTATACTGCTTTACCGTAAAGTATACTGCTGCACACCAGTCTGCTATGCTATCGTGAGGCTATCGTTGACGGTTTATGCGAAAGGCTTGATGTCTACCTCCATGCACATGGCTGCGGGCTCTGAGCTGGGACTTGGATGGTGGAATGTCAGCAACAGAGTCTGCAGCACCGTCAAAACAGACGCGGACGAGTTACCTCGACGTTAAGAAACCCGTTTGAACCATGAGCGCCTGGGGTTGGTTTGTGGCGTTTATACTTTACAGAGCTGTTACAGGTTGGTCCTGCCGTGGTCCCGATTGCCTGCAAAGCCCTAGAAGTTTGGGCATCTGTTGTTTTGACTTCGGCGTTTCCTCTAATGCGGCCCACGGCAACTGCGGGGCGGGGACCTGTCTGGCCACACACGACACCAGGAAACGCCGCAAGTATCAGGAGATCGCGCGATCTCGCAAGCAAGCTGATTTGCACTGCCTGCCAAACGGCATACGCTTGCAGCAACCATTCTCATTCCATGGGCATAGGGCCTTGAATGAGGAAGCTTCGCAACATGTCGTATATCAAGTGGAAAACCTATGACATGCTTCTAACATATTGTACTATACGCATGCCAGAAGTCTGAATGGCTGCACGGATTTCATCGACTTCTTGTGAGATTTCAGCTGATGCGCGCGCATGGCATCCAGCAGCTCTGGAGTCATCTAGAAACTCTCCAGTTGCTGATTATGATTTAATCTCCACTGCTCCTCCGACCACTGTTGCTTCTGCTGCTGCCGCCACTACTTCTCCTCGCAGTAACTTGCGGCATTGCGCAATGACCTGCGATACTCCGATACACGTGATGTCCGCATTATACATTACAGGACCACAGAACCCTGTGTGGCCGACGATGAGACTGAAGATGCCTGACATCATTCCGACATCAGAAATCCATCCTGAGACATTTGCATCACAACCTGTGCAATCCTCGAAGGATGTTGTCTATAGAGCGTCATGTGCCATTGCGAGGATTGAAATATGGGTGCATTTCGCTACCCATGGAATGATAGCCTCTGTTCATGATTTCTTCACAAATCAGGCCACTTGACATGTGTGCCACCTACTGATGTACTTCAACTTGGCCTGAGGCTGCAACCCGCCGGGCATCATGTGCAGTTCAGATGAGATTCTCATCCTCCTCCAGCTGCTTCTCCTCCTCCTCATCCTCTTCCATGTCATCTTCGTCTTCCTCTTCTTCCTCCTCGTCCTCTTCCTCCTCCTCCTCCTCCTCCGATTCTCCCTCCAATGACTCACCGTCCTCCTCAAGAAGACCTTCCAGCCGGAGGCAGAGCAGCTCCTGGGCACAATTCTGAAGGATCGCGCGGCCCAGATGAGTTTATCTCTAATATAGCAATGCTCGCGACAGTCAGTTGATCCAGCCCTTGCGAGATTGACCCCCGCACCAGACCCATTTTCGAAACCAGCAAAGGCTGCGGAACTCTTGATCAAGCCACTTCTCGCCTCAACTTCCTTGCACGACTTTGCAAATTGGAGCTGCGACCAGCCAAGGCTGTGGAACACCCTATGATCCGCTGGTGCTGGCGACAACCACCCGATCCTGGCCTTCAGATTCATCCACGCACTTATTCCGGCCAGCCTGTGCCAATCTCAACACCCGCAAATGCTGCGGAACTCCTTCTGGTCGAACTACTAATGTTTGGCCTCTGTAGCCCGGCAACCGCCATTGGGCTATTTTCCCATCCCCCAATGTTTCAGGATCAGTTGTTGTTTGGGGTGCTCGCTGTTCCTTTTACTTTTCTTTTTGGTGGTGGAGTGGAGGGGTAGACTTCTGTCCCGTACAAATCGTGTTCATTACGAATGCCGCCTACCTCTGCACTACCCAACACATTCACAACAACCTGGACGGAAATAGGATGTGTAACACGCAAACCACAAAGCAGCTTTTCCAAAACATTCACACCTCCACCACCCCCCCATGCAAAGCTTTTCCGGTTCCGGGCTAAAGAGGGGACCCAACTGACTGGGGGGACCACCCATGCATAAGGTACGTACCGCGCGACAACTGCGACAACCACTTGAGTCAGCCCTTGCATGTCGATACCCGCGCCCAGGCTAAGCACCTAGCAACATCTGCTGCAGTCAGCCGGTCAGCTGGATCCTCCATAAGCAGCTGGTCCAAATTTGTTAATGACTGGACTGGGACGAAGTCTAGTTTGTGAACAGCCAAATCAATTTAGATTGGCAGCCAGTCATCCGCACCGCCGTGCTTATCGACCTGCCAGCGGGCCACCAAGCCCAGACTGTAGATGTCTGTGGCAGGCCCATAGGGCCGGCATGCCTGGATTTCCTCGGTACCGACTGCGATCTAGAATCCTTGTTGTAATATATAGCTGAAACCCACTCAAAAGTTTCTCATGTCTATGAAGGCTCTGCTTGCCCCCGCATGGGCTCCCTGCATAGCAGGACTGAATAAACGTTCATTCCCATAATGGCAATACACAGAACCTCTTGCAGGCCCTGTGGGCATTGGGACCCTATAGGCGAAGGTTCAGTAGTGGTTGCTGAGCAATGCCACTTTACACATCTGAACCCAAATGCGCTGTTACAGCGTGGAAGGGCGTGAGAAACCAGCATCAAGCTGGGCAAGGAAGGGTTGCGAGCGCACTCCAGCACATGTAAGATACACGCGAGCGCGCCGGCGCAGTGGAAAGAACTATGCTAGGTGCACGGGTCAGAAGCATGCATGCCGTTCCGTTCTTGATTACACGCCGACAAACAAATCTCCGCAAGCACTCGCAAGACTCGCAAATGTCCAGACTCGCAAACGTTCTTGTTGATCAGTCTGTCGACCCACCCACGAAACCCAGCTGACAAGCAACCAAACAAACAAACAGACAAACAAACAAAGAAATCAGTTTACTTCGAACATCCCCACCCTAGCGCCTTGTGACTCGAGCCTTTTTCTTAAACCCTGGTGTTCCCGAGCACTCCCGCGGGCCGCCACGCTGCAGCCGAAAACCCTGGTATTCCCAAGCACTCCCACGGGCCGCCACGATGCGGCCAACACAGCAAGATTAGGGCTGATGTTTCACACGCATTGTGATGGGGGTTTAGGTGTGGAACAAGTGTGTTTGTATAGCACAAGATGTTGTACAAAATATGACAGAAGAGTACGTGTGGAATCTGCTTGTGACAAATGAGTCCGATGCATTATGAATTAAGCCTCGAGGCTGCGAGGCCCCGGCAGATTCCAAAGTTGGGATTGGGCACTCCAGGGAATCTCACGGTAGTCTGTGGGGTTGGGCACTCCAGGGATTGTCACGGTATGTGGGGTTGGGCACTCCAGGGATTCTCATGGTAGTCTGCGCCGTTGGGCACTCCAGGGATTCTCACGGTAGTCTGTGGGCTTGGGCACTCCAGGGATTCTCACGGTATTCTCACGGTAGTCTGTGGGGTTGGGTAATCCAGGAGGTAATCTCAGCGGGCGAGGAGTAATAGCTGACTTCATTGAAATCTAACAACCCCACACCGAGGGTGGGGAACAAACAAACAAACAAACAAACACACAAACAAACAAACAATCAAACAAACAACAAGCAAACAAATAAATAAACAATGAAACAAACAAACAAACCGTCAAACAACCAAGCAAACAAGCAAGCAAGCGAACAAACGTAAACAAACGCGAACAAGCAGAAACCAAGGTTCTGGTGATTGGAAGCCCCTGGTGCCCATGTACTCACGCAGGCCGTGACCAAAAAGGGCTGCCTGGCCGAAGTCCAGGAGCCTCACAAAGCCATCCTCGTTGATGGCGAGGTTGTCCGGTTTAACGTCACGGTGGACGAATCCATGGTGGTGGAGATGGCCCAGACCCCGGGAGCATTGAAGTGTCACCTTTTTCGAAGCGTGCTGACACGAAAGACTCTGCCAACGCCACTAAATTCAGGCTTGTGATTTCTGGGGAGCTCGCCAGGGACACACTGGGCAGTTCTCCCGCCGACGTCAAAGGCTGACCCACATAGTCCATGACTATGTGGGTGCTTCCACCGAAGTGGAAAGCGGTGATCAGTCTCACCTGCTTGAGCTTTTACCAGCATCTGCAGACTTCACGATCAAGACTGCAAGCATGCCCGCGCCTGCGCCATCCACGAGTGGTCGTAGCTTGTTTTATTGCAGGAGCTTGGCTGTACGCTGGATGGTGGGCCTGCACGTAGCCGTACCGTACCCATTCTGGCTATAGCCAGATCCCCAAGCTGCATGTCCCTGCTTATCGAGGTCTGGAGACAACGTGGGACAACTGTGCCCAAACGTGGTAGAGCAGAGGACGGTTTTTGTTGCTCCTCGACACCGCTCCTGCTCTCTGCGCTGGCACGCAGCTTGCACAATGCACCGGATCTTTTCTTCGATGATGTGCTCCTGCGCACTCATTATCGTTGCGGGTCTCTTGTCTGCGCAAACTGGGAGCGAGGCTGGCATCTCCGGCAGACACTGCCTGCACCTTGGATCCTGTGAGGACGGGATCGTCTGAAGGCTAAGCAAATGCCGCAGTGTAAAAGCGAACAAAGCGACTTTTCGACAAACGGATGCGCCTCGGCTGGTGCTCCCCATCTGCACGCGGTCCGTGCTTCGCCTAGAATCAAGCGATGGTGAGGTTAAGCAGCACGACAAAGACTGTGCTGTCTTCTGTCAAAGTCGCCTGACTGCCGCCCTTCCGGGTCGAGCTAAGCCAGTCCTCACGCATCACTGTTGAGGATGAACCGTTATGTGAGACTATCACCCTCCCATGACCAGGGCATGACAAGCGCAAAGTCCACTGCCACTGCTTCGCAAGTATGAAGGACAATCTGAGCGGAGTCCTCCTCGGCCAATGCTAGCTGCACCTGATTTCGCAATCTATTTCGCATCGCAGGATTCGGACAATGAGATAGCAAGGTGGCGCGGAAGCTGAGTTTGTAGCAGCTGAGCGGATACTGGATCATACTGGAAATCCAGGATATGCAATCCTGACATGGTTGGTTTCGTGCGACTGATGCAGCTGTAGCTGTGCTCAAACATGTGTAACCTTCATCGCAGGGATGCCTCGACTTCTGAACCCACTCGAACTTTGACGGATCGCATCTGCATGTGCAAAGCAGATGCTCGATGAACCTCGGATGTGCCAAAGCACTAGCCGCTAGCCCATGCAACAACTCCATCAATTGCAGCCCTGGCACCCTTTTGGGCACTGGCACTGGAACCGATCCGCACAGTCAGCAATGATGGCATGTCGACCTGGGAGGCAACAAGCCGGTAATTCTTGTCTTGTCCCGTCAACTCTCAGCATGAAGCCCTCGAACATTGGTCCCTGGATGTCCCGGACATCGCCTGAATCCGTCACTTCCAATCATCCGACTGGACGAGAAATCATACCGGGTTTCCTTGAAGGCAACTTGTTTCACCAGCAGAGCACCATCGCTAGCATCAATGCTGCTCGTGTAGCAACCGTGAACATATACATACATGTACCAACCGCATGGACGAGAATGTCACAGCAGCCTAGTTCGACTTGGCTGGCACAGCTTTATGCAGATCAGCATTCGAGTATGCTTGAAGGACTCATGGCAAAGGCCAGGGACCCCGTTCCCGGCTCACCCTCCGTCCGTCATGGAGGAAACATGAGCCTTGAAGTCCGCAGTCCAAGCGCCCATCCCAGGTCCTAGGAGTATCGCGAAGCGCTCACGGCCCTCACGATTCCACGGTCACACCGCTCCTGTGCGGATGCTTCTTGGCACAGTTCTTCACGCTCGAGGCCCTGCCTCGGTCCGAGTTTCCCAGCGACTGAGGAAAACTGTGACTCTGCAACGCACCCTCACATCACTCACGTTACGTGACCACGTGGACCGGACCTGGCACAGCAGGGGGTTGACGGCACTCCCCAAAACCTGCCGCGGTGTAGAGGCGGGACTGCGCCAAGCATCTAATATCATATATATATATATATATATATATATATATATATATATCATTTAATGTTGCCAATGTTCCGGTACCTTCTTGTACTTCTCCTGCACTTTTTTCTCCAAGTCATCCCTCGGATTTTTGGGATAGTCATGGAGCGACTCGAGAGATTAGCGTCAAAACGGAAAGCCCTAGGCCAAGCCGGCATGAACTGTTTCTGAGAAGTCACTGGAATGCCATAGCCTTGACCCTGCAGCTCCTTCATGGCTTCCTGGAAGAAGCACGAGCTTCGGGCAAATCACCACGGTGCCAGGAATGCACATAGCAGCTTGCGCTTCAGTGCAAACGTGGACCCTCATCCGCGGCACACTAGCACTGACGCTCGGAAGCTTAATGTGCAACCTGGCCTGCGTCATATAGTAATACAGTCATATAGGCTCTGAAATTTGGAGCTGACCTCCTCTGACCAGACCTAAGCAGGCTCACTCAATCTAAGCTCCCAGTCAGCACGAAGAGCAAAGAACGGCACAGGACCTCTCTTTGCAAGCACACCCCGCAATTGCAAACGCAATGCTGGTAGAAAGTTGCCATGAAGGACCATTGATGGCACGGCATTCTTTAAGCAAGTTCGCCCCCCCCCCCCCACCCTGTGTGCAACGCAATATTGAATATTGCTCGCAGAAAAGGCGTCATGCGAATGTCCTGATGGCGCGGCGTCCCCAGAAGCAAGTTCGCGCGGCTTGAAAGAGCCGGGGAAAAGCTACCCTTTGCGCCGAACGGCCACCCACCCCCGTCTAGAGAACCGCCTTTCTCCGCTAGCGGCAGCATCGCTGTATCACATCGCATCGAGCAGGGTGTGCCTGCAGGAAAACAAGCAGCCGGGAACCCGAAAACCGCGCACCGTCCGCGAACCACCGTCCGCGCACCCGATATCGCGCTCCCGCCCCTTGTCCGCGCCCTCCCCCACGCACCGACCGCACACTCGATATCCTGCTCCCGCCCCTTGTCTCCGCCCTCCCCGCACCGTCCGCGCACCCGATATCGCGTTCCCGCCCCTTATAAACCTTGATACTTAAGTATGTATGCCTATCCATGCCCAGCAGCAAGATGCGCGCCGAGGATGGAGGAGGAAAAGGCACGCAAAGACACAGACAAGCTGGACAAGGAGAGCAATTTGGGGGGGGGGAACAATGTTCAAGCCCTCCACCGCGCACCGTCCGCGCACCCGATACCGCACTCTCGCCCCTTGTCCTTGCACGCACTCCTCCGCGCACCCGATATCGCGCTCCAGCCCCTTGTCCCCGCCCTCCGCTGCACACCGTCCCGCCCCCGAAAACGCGCTCCAGCCCCTTTTCCCCGCCCTCCACCGGGCACCGTCCGCGCACCCGATATATCAAGGCCCGTGCACCGTTTAGTCCTCTAAAGCTGTTCCGTCAAGACAGGTTCCGATATCGCGCACCTCGCATTGGAGCACTAAACGAGAACCCAACCCGAGAGGGGTTTTCGGGAATAAGAAACGAACGAAAAGGCAGAAGGAGAATTCGGATGGCTCCGGCCGGCGCCATGTTGAACAAATAAGAAACGAGCGAAAAGGCAGAAGGAGAATTCGGATGGCTCCGGCCCGCGCCTTTTCAAACAAATAAGAAACGAGCGAAAAGGCAGAAGGAGAATTCGGATGGCTCCGGCCCGCGCCATGTTAAACAAATAAGAGACGAGAGAAAAGGCAGAAGGAGAATTCGGATGGCTCCGGCCGGTGCCATGTTAAACAAATAAGAAACGAGCGAAAAGGCAGAAGGAGAATTCGGATGGCTCCGGCCCGCGCCATGTTAAACAAATGAGAAACGAGCGAAAAGGCAGAAGGAGAATTCGGATGGCTCCGGCCCGTGCCATGTTAAACAAATAAGAAACGAGCGAAAAGGCAGAAGGAGAATTCGGATGGCTCCGGTCCGCGCCATGTTAAACAAATAAGAAACGAGCGAAAAGAGGCAGAAGGAGAATTCGCATGGCTCCGGCCCGCCCCATGTTAAACAAATGAGAAACGAGCGAAAGGCAGAAGGAGAATTCGGATGGCTCCGGCTCGCGCCATGTTAAACAAACAGGAAACGAGCGAAAAGGCAGAAGGAGAATTCGGATGGCTCCGGCCCGCGCCATGTTAAACAAACAAGAAACGAGCGAAAAGGCAGAAGGAGAATTCGGATGGCTCCGGCCCGCGCCCTGTTAAACAGATAATAGAAACCATGTTTAAACAAATTAGAAACGAGCGAAAAGGCAGAAGAAGAATTCGGATGGCTCCGGTCGGCGCCATGTTAAACAAATAAGAGACGAGCTAAAAGGCAGAAGGGGAATTCGGCTGGCTCCGGCCCGCGCCTTTTCAAACAAATAAGAAACGAGCGAAAAGGCAGAAGGAGAATCCGGATGGCTCCGGCCCGCGCCATGTTAAACAAATAAGAAACGAGCGAAAAGGCAGAAGGAGAATTCGGATGGCTCCGGCCCGCGCCATGTTAAACAAATAAGAAACGAGCGAAAAGGCAGAAGGAGAATTCGGATGGCTCCGGCCCGCGCCATGTGAAAACAAATAAGTAACCAGAGAAAAGGCAGAAGGAGAACTCGGATGGCTCCGGCCCGCGCCATGTTAAACAAATAAGAAACGAGCGAAAAGGCAAAAGGAGAATTCGGATGGCTCCGGCCCGCGCCATGTTATACAAATAAGAAACGAGCGAAAAGGCAGAAGGAGAATTCGGATGGCTCCGGCCCGCGCCATGTTAAACAAATAAGAAACGAGCGAAAAGGCAAAGGAGATTTCGGAGGGCTCTGGCCCGCGCCATGTTATACACATGAGAAACGAGCGAAAAGACAGAAGAAGAATTCTGATGGCTCCGGCCCGCGCCATGTTAAACAAATAAGAAACGAGCGAAAAGGCAGAAGGAGAATTCGGATGGCTCCGGCCCGCGCCATGTTAAACAAATAAGAAACGAGCGAAAAGGCAGAAGGAGAGAACATGCAGAAGGAGAATTCGGATGGCTCCGGCCGGCGCCATGTTAAACAAATAAGAAACGAGCGGAAAGGCAGAAGGAGAATTCGGATGGCTCCGGCCCGCGCCATGTTTAAACAAATAAGAAACGAGCGTAAAGGCAGAAGGAGAATTCGGATGGCTCCGGCCCGCGCCATGTTAAACAAATAAGAAACGAGCGAAAAGGCAGAAGGAGAATTCGGATGGCTCCGGCCCGTGCCATGTTAAACAAATAAGAAACGAGCGAAAATGCAGAAGGAGAATTCGGATGGCTCCGGCCCGCGCCATGTTAAACAAACAAGAAACGAGCGAAAAGGCAGAAGGAGAATTCGGATGGCTCCGGCCCGCGCCCTGTTAAACAGATAAGAAACCATGTTTAAACAAATTAGAAAGGAGCGAAAAGGCAGAAGAAGAATTCGGATGGCTCCGGCCCGCGCCATGTTAAACAAATAAGAGACGAGCTAAAAGGCAGAAGGGGAATTCGGCTGGCTCCGGCCCGCGCCTTTTCAAACAAATAAGAAACGAGCGAAAAGGCAGAAGGAGAATCCGGATGGCTCCGGCCCGCGCCATGTTAAACAAATAAGAAACGAGCGAAAAGGCAGAAGGAGAATTCGGATGGCTCCGGCCCGCGCCATGTTAAACAAATAAGAAACGAGCGAAAAGGCAGAAGGAGAATTCGGATGGCTCCGGCCCGCGCCATGTGAAAACAAATAAGTAACCAGAGAAAAGGCAGAAGGAGAATTCGGATGGCTCCGGCCCGCGCCATGTTAAACAAATAAGAAACGAGCGAAAAGGCAGAAGGAGAATTCGGATGGCTCCGGCCCGCGCCATGTTATACAAATAAGAAACGAGCGAAAAGGCAGAAGGAGAATTCGGATGGCTCCGGCCCGCGCCATGTTAAACAAATAAGAAACGAGCGAAAAGGCAAAGGAGATTTCGGAGGGCTCTGGCCCGCGCCATGTTATACACATGAGAAACGAGCGAAAAGACAGAAGAAGAATTCTGATGGCTCCGGCCCGCGCCATGTTAAACAAATAAGAAACGAGCGAAAAGGCAGAAGGAGAATTCGGATGGCTCCGGCCCGCGCCATGTTAAACAAATAAGAAACGAGCGAAAAGGCAGAAGGAGAGAACATGCAGAAGGAGAATTCGGATGGCTCCGGCCGGCGCCATGTTAAACAAATAAGAAACGAGCGGAAAGGCAGAAGGAGAATTCGGATGGCTCCGGCCCGCGCCATGTTTAAACAAATAAGAAACGAGCGTAAAGGCAGAAGGAGAATTCGGATGGCTCCGGCCCGCGCCATGTTAAACAAATAAGAAACGAGCGAAAAGGCAAAGGAGAATTCGGATGGCTCCGGCCCGTGCCATGTTAAACAAATAAGAAACGAGCGAAAATGCAGAAGGAGAATTCGGATGGCTCCGGCCCGCGCCATGTTGAACAAATGAGAAACGAGCGAAAAGGCAGAAGGAGAATTCGGATGGCTCCGGCCCGTGCCATGTTAAACAAATAAGAAACGAGCGAAAAGGCAGAAGGAGACTTCGGATGGCTCCGGCCCGCGCCATGTTAAACAAATAAGAAACGAGCGAAAAGAGGCAGAAAGAGAATTCGCATGGCTCCGGCCCGCCCCATGTTAAACAAATGAGAAACGAGCGAAAAGGCAGAAGGAGAGTTCGGATGGCTCCGGCTCGCACCATGTTAAACAAATAGGAAACGAGCGAAAAGGCAGAAGGAGAATTCGGATGGCTCCGGCCCGCGCCATGTTAAACAAATAAGAAACGAGCGAAAAGGCAGAAGGAGAATTCGGATGGCTCCGGCCCGCGCCCTGTTAAACAAATAAGAAACCATGTTTAAACAAATTAGAAACGAGCGACAAGGCAGAAGGAGAATTCGGATGGCTCCGGCCGGTGCCATGTTAAAAAACAAGCGAAAGGGCAGAAGGAGAATTCGGATGGCTCCGGCCCGCTCCGGCCCGCACCACATTAAACAAATAAGAAACAAGCGAAAGGGCAGAAGGAGAATTCGGATGGCTCCGGCCCGCGCCATGTTAAGCAAATAAGAAACGAGCGAAAAGGCAGAAGAAGAATTCGGATGGCTCCGGCCCGCGCCATGATACAACAAATAAGAAACGAGCGAAAAGGCAGAAGGAGAACTCGGATGGCTCCGGCCCGCGCCATGTTAAACAAAAAAGAAAAGAGCGAAAAGGCAGAAGTAGAGTTCGGATGGCTCCGGCCCGCGCCATGTTAAACAAATAAGAAACGAGCGAAAAGGCAGAAGGAGAATTCGGATGGCTCCGGCCCGCGCCATGTTTAAACAAATAAGAAACGAGCGAAAAGGCAGAAGAAGAATTCGGATGGCTCCGGCCCTCGCCATGTTAAACAAATAAGAAACGAGCGAAAAGGCAGAAGGAGAACTCGGATGGCTCCGGCCGGCGCCATGTTAAACAAATAAGAAACGAGCGAAAAAAAGCCGAAGGAGAACTCGGATGGCTCCGCCCCGCGCCATGTTAAGCAAATAAGAAACTAGCGAAAAAGCAGAAGGAGAATTCGGATGGCTCCGGCCCGCGCCATGTTAAACAAATAAGAAACGAGCGAAAAGGCAGAAGGAGAATTCGGATGGCTCCGGCCCGCGCCATATTTAAACAAATTAGAAACGAGCGAAAAGGCAGAAGAAGAATTCGGATGGCTCCGGCCCGCGCCATGTTAAACAAATAAGAAACGAGCGAAAAGGCAGAAGGAGAACTCGGATGGCTCCGGCCGGCGCCATGTTAAACAAATAAGAAACGAGCGAAAAAAAGCCGAAGGAGAACTCGGATGGGTCCGCCCCGCGCCATGTTAAGCAAATAAGAAACCAGCGAAAAAGCAGAAGGAGAATTCGGATGGCTCCGGCCCGCGCCATGTTAAACAAATAAGAAACGAGCGAAAAGGCAGAAGGAGAATTCGGATGGCTCCGGCCCGCGCCATGTTAAACAAATAAGAAACGAGCGAAAAGGCAGAAGGAGAATTCGGATGGCACCGGCCCGCGCCATGTTAAACAAATAAGAAACGAGGGAAGGAGAATTCGGATGGCTCCGGCCCGCGCCACGTAAAACAAATAAGAAACGAGCCAAAAGGCAGAAGGAGAACTCGGTTGGCTCCGGCCCGCGCCATGTTAAACAAATAAGAAACGAGAGAAAAGGCCGAAGTAGAATTCAAATAACTCCTGCCGGCGCCATGTTAAACAAATAAGAAACGAGCGAAAAGGCAGAAGGAGAATTCGGATGGCTGCGGCCCGCGCCATGATAAAACAAATAAGAATCGAGCGAAAAGGCAGAAGGAGAATTCGGATGGCTCCGGCCCGCGCCATGTTAAACAAAAAAGAAACGAGCGAAAAGGCAGAAGCAGAATTCGGATGGCTCCAGCCCGCGCCATGTCAAACAAATAAGAAACGAGCGAAAAAAAAGAAAGAGAATTCGGATGGCTCCGGCCCGCGCCATGTTGAACAAATAACAAACGAGCGAAAAGGCAGAAGGAGAATTCGGATGGCTCCGGCCCGCGCCATGTTTAAACAAATAAGAAACGAGCGAAAAGGCAGAAGAATAATTCTGATGGCTCCGGCCTGCGCCATGTTAAACAAATAAGAAACGAGCGAAAACGCAGAAGGAGAATTCGGATGGCTCCGGCCCGCGCCATGTTAAACAAAAAAGAAACGAGCGAAAAGGCAGAAGGAGAGTTCGGATGGCTCCGGCCCGCGCCATCTTAAACAAATAAGAAACGAGCGAAAAGGCAGAAGGAGAATTCGGATGGCTCCGGCCCGCGCCATGTTAAACACATATGAAACTAGCGAAAAGGCAGAAGGAGAATTCGGATGGCTCCGGCCCGCGCCATGTTTAAACAAATAAGAAACGAGCGGAAAGGCAGAAGGAGAATTCGGATGGCTCCGGCCCGCGCCATGTTTAAACAAAAAAGAAACGAGCGAAAAGGCAGAAGGAGAATTCGGATGGCTCCGGCCCGCGCCATGTTAAACAAAAAAGAAACGAGCGAAAACGCAGAAGGAGAATTCGGATGGCTCCGGCTCGCGCCATGTTAAACAAATCAGAAACGAGCGAAAAGGCAGAAGGAGAATTCGGATGGCCCCGGCCCGCGCCATGTTAAACAAATGAGAAACGAGCGAAAAGGCAGAAGGAGAATTCTGATGGCTCCAGCCCGCGCCATGTTAAACAAATCAGAAACGAGCGGAAAGGCAGAAGGAGAATTCGGATGGCCCCGGCCCGCCATGTTAAACAAATAAGAAACGAGCGAAAAGGCAGAAGGAGAATTCGGATGGCCCCGGCCCGCGCCATGTTAAACAAATAAGAAACGAGGGAAAAGGCAGAAGGAGAATTCGGATGGCTCCGGCTCGCGCCATGTTAAACAAATAAGAAACGAGCGAAAAGGCAAAGGAGAATTGATATCGCGCTCCCGCCCATTGTCCACGCCCTCCACCGCGCACCGTCCGCGCACCCGATATCGCGTCCCGCCCCTTTGCCGATGCCCTCCACCGCGCACCGTCCGAGTACGTACCCGATATCGCGCTCCCGCCCCTTGTCCACGCCCTCCACCGCGCAACGTCCGGGCACTCGATATCGCGCCCGTGCCCTTGCTAACGCCCTCCACAGCGCACCGTCCGTGCACCCGACACCGCGCGCTCTCGCCCCTTGCACGCCCTTCTCCGCGCACCGTCCGCGCACCCCATTTCGCGCTCCCACCCCTTCCTTCCCCGCGCACCGCCCGCGCACCCGATGTCTCGCTCCCGCCCCCGCCCTCCACCGCGCACCGTCCGCGCACCCGATATCAAGGCCCGTGAACCGTAAAGCTCTTCCGTCAAGACACGGTCCGATCTCGCGCACCTCGCGTTGGAGCACTAAACGAGAACCCAGCCCCAGAGGTGGCTTTCGGGAAAAACAAACACGGGTTCCTGAACTTGGAGTGCTCAACTCACAGCTGACCCAGTTTCCTCACTGAGGAGACCACGGCCACCGTCAGGCCTCACGGCAAAGAACTGTGCAGTTTGTAAAGGATCGGAGCTTGCGTTGCGAGGCTCAGGGCCCCTGGCCCCTGCGCTCCAGCATGTGCAAGAGCATCTGCGAAGACTCCAAGATTTTCATGTACGCGGCCTGGCTCTCACGATGATGATGATAGTGCCCACAGCTAATAGATGAACTATATGAACTAGACTCGAGCATCTGCGGAAAGGCCTCGATTTCGTGAGTGATCTTTCATATTCACCGACCTCTGTCGTGCGCACGAGGCAGTCGCTTACCTGCTACATGTCCCCACGACCACCTCAATCCATGCCAAGGGCAGCCCCACAAGCTGCAGCAGATCCACGACCTCTGCAATTGCCGGCTCTTGCTACCACACTCGCAGCCACTAAAACTGAATCAAGTAAACCACCAGAACAGTGCGCAGGAAGCCTGAAAGTTGCTTTCTCACCGAAGTGCGTTTGGGTTGCCTTGTCGGTGGAAACCTGCCGGGATACCATGCAAGGAAAGCCTGGGCACCTAGCTGAAGCAAGGCCTCTTGACGACATCGCAGTCCTCCACTGATCAATGATAATGTGTATCTGCCGCGGATGTTCCACTGCAAGCTTGGAAGCATGTGTCATACTGCTGGCTGGGCTGAGCCTTGCTGGACTTCTCATGCGCCACGGCTGCACATATTGCATTTGGCTGCAAGAAATCATTTTGCACAGGAGCTGGCCTTTCGTATCCAGGATATAACCATCGTAACATATGACAGGGTCTTGAAAAGCTTCTCGCTCGCGGCTGGCCTCTGAGAGGCAATTCGAAAAACAGGGCAAGGAGACCCAACTGCCTTCGTGTCTCACCGCTCATCGCCGCAAGACTGTCACGACGCTGCGTGCGTCCGATTCCGATGCTGACCAGGTGCGTCCATGACCAGCAGTCGGCGAGACTGTTCACGTCACTGATCACCTTGTTTTCGAAGTAGCCGCAGCCTTCCTGGCCGAGTAAGTCAGATTTCGACCGGCACCTTCGAGTCCAGGAAAAGTCGCACAACAGATCCGAGGCCAAGGCTCGAAAGCTGCTGCAAGTAGAGTCCGTCTCAACCGAGTCCGACGCTCATGACCTGATTGCATGCTGTCTGCGACACAAGTGCATGAGTGCAAACGCTGTAATCTCAGACCACCGCGGCATGCGCCAGAAGCCTCTACGAAATGTGAAGTTGGCACATGTTGCAGAGCTCAATCACTGTCTCAGTTTGGCAGCTGACCCACAAGGGGCTTTCCAGCAGGGCGAAGGCACCTCCCCCTTAGCCATCCAGAAGTCTGATCCTTGCGCACGCGGGTCAAGCATGATGCCAAGTCACGCTGGGAGCCGGTTTGCCATTGCACCATGGCCACAGCTCAAGGAAGAGGCGTGCACAGGGCCCAGACTGCGGTGCTTCGGCTACGGCTGGCTGGCTGTTGAAAAGCCACAGTCCAGACTCGATCCCTTGCCGAAGGCTGTAAAAAAGCTGGACGACTTGCTTATTGCTTCAAACCTTTACAAGCTTACCGTGAATGTGTTCTGATAGATGGCTGTACCGTTCGCTTCGGCATGCTGCGGCATTTAAACTCAACACAAAGCATATAAGCCTCACAACTTCTGTACTTGCAACCACCCGGCCTGATGCGCAAGTTGGGTTTGTGGTTCAGGCTTGCCTGTCCAACCAATAGGGTTGTTCACCAAAACATCTCGGTCTTTGTATGTGTCACGAGTAAATACCAGCAGTGGCCTGAATCGGCAAATACAGATCGGATGCTCAGTTCATGCAGCATTTCTTCACTTCCAGCCCTCGTGGATATATGGACAGACACTGGAGACCCAGGGGACGGGGAAGGAAGTCTGCGGTTGAGAAGCTCCCGGCATTAGGCTGGCTTGGTTTGCGGCTGCTTTTCCACTCCTCCTCCTCCTCCTCCTCCTCCCCCTTACTCCACACAGTCTAGACCTCTTACATGGCATTGTGTTGTTGATGGTTACGTTGTCTGGCAAGCACTGCCACAGCCTCTGTAACTGCAGCTTTGCAGGCCTCACGTTCGATTTCTGTGTCTGTGGGTGCATTCTCGACTTGATTGCTCAAATATGCTCAAATCAGATGGCAAAGAGACATCACGGTTTGCATGTGAATGTCAAGCATGTTTGGGTTTTTCGGGTGATGTTGGTTTGACAACAGGAAGAACAAATCAGCATGTTCTCCGTTGGGGCATGATGCTCCGCAGTCTTCGCGAACAGTTCGGGACAAGGAAGACCATAATTAGGCTAGATCATGCTAGATCCGTTAGCGGCATTTGTGGATCACGGCATGTCCACAGCTCGCCTTTTTGTATTCGGATCCAAGCGAAGCTCTCTGCGCCGAACGCGCCCTTCAAGCTCAGTGCTGCTCTCCTTGTGGGGGTACTCCTTGAATGCGGTTGCACACAACGTAGCCTTGAAAGGCCACTTCCCTTCTTCGATAAGTTTCCGTTTCCCAAAATCACACGTGGGAGAACTTAGCTCTCGACCTCCGCGCATGCGGGCCTCAATAGTATGAGGAATCAACGTGCAGGCGTGCGGGCATCTTGCGACTGCATCACGTGCAAAGGGCCACTGCCATGAAGTTGCGCAAAACCACACCTTGGCCAGCCTGAGAAATAAGTGCGGCACTAAAGAAGCTTGACAATGCTCGAAATGCTTGCTGGCGAAGCCTCCCGCCAGACTTTGGGTTGGCAACTGAGCGCAGCCCTGCGAACAGGAAGCTTCCGCCTGGACGAGTGCTCAAGGCGTAGTTCTCCGTTTTTTTTGCGCTTTTTCTTCGGGTCCGATGCATTTTCGCGAGGAGACTGTCGATGTTCGCCGTGTGTCGCGTTTATAAACACGACTGCCTGGCTAGCAGCTAGCACGTTCGCGGCACGATTCCCCATTTGTCCGCTAGTATATAATATGTTCTTCGGCAGGTGCTAATCATGCCGTGTCGCTGAAAATACCGGCTTGCCGATCGCCTTCGCTGTGTTCTCCGGTAAGTGTCGCGACGACTCTCGCGGCGCTGGCGGGGCGTCTGGTTTCGAAACGATTCGTTTTTGCGAGTGACGACCCTGCGAGCCCGAGTACGACCTTTCGTGGGACTTATGACTTTTCTCGACAGGCTCTTCAAAGCCCAAGATCTCGTTGCATGACAACTGCTACGGTAATATCCTGCAGCCTCATCTGAGGCATACTGACTCTCTCAGGACCTCTTCTACGACAATCTGCGACGCCAGCATGTCACACCTTCTCTCGAGAACTTGTCAGCTCAGATGACCTGTTTGCGACCCCCACGTGCCCCATAATTCCACGGTTGGCACAGATCCTCTGGCGCTTGCTCTTGTCGTAGCATTGGTGTCAAGTTGTGAATGCACGGGCTGGCTGGTAGCGGCCAGCGTGGCCCACAAATGGACCAAAGTTCCACAGATGCAGGGGGCCCATGCTATGTCGGTACGCACGCCAAGACCTCCTCCTACACACCTGTCCTCGAAACCGTTGCCACACTCACTCCTCACGTCGCTCTCACCAAGCCTCGACACACAACTGTCGCATGACCTCTTCTGTTGACCTTATTAAAGGGCTTTCGAACCACATTCATTATAGGACCGGATAACCCCACATGACAATGACTCCCGCATAACTATTACCAAATGAGTTCAGAGGAAAGTAGTTATGATACGTGCGTTTGCGTGTGTAGGCGTGTGCCATGTTGGTGATGGTGCATGTGCGCTGGGTCGAACGTGCGCGTGCCTCTGCGTTGCGTGTTGTCTGTGTCCAGCTGTGGCTCTCCACCTCTCTAGCTCTCTAGCTCTCCAGCTCTCCGGCTCTCTAGCTCTCTAGCTCTCTAGCTCTCTAGCTCTCTAGCTTTCTAACTCTCTAGCTCCCTAGCTCCCTGGCTCTCGAGCTCTCGAGCTCTCTAGCCCTAGCTCTAATTCTAGCTCTAGCTCTAATTCTAGCTCTAGCTCTGCAGCTGTAGCTCATTGTAGCTCTAGCTCTAGTTCTAGCTCTGGCTCTAGCTCTAGCTCTGCAGCTGTAGCTCTAGCTCTAGTTCTAGCTCTGGCTCTAGCTCTAGCTCTGCAGCTGTAGCTCTAGCTCTAGTTCTAGCTCTGGCTCTAGCTCTGCAGCGGTAGCTCTAGTTCTAGCTCTGGCTCTAGCTCTGCAGCTGTAGCTCTAGCTCTAGTTCTAGCTCTGGCTCTAGCTCTAGCTCTGGCTCTGGCTCTAGCTCTAGCTCTGGCTCTGGCTCTGGGTCTAGCTCTAGCTCCAGCTATAGCCTGTCATGCTCTAGCTCTAGCTCTCTCTTTCTAGCTCTCTCTCTTTCGATTCTAGCTCTCTCGGTCTATCTCTTTCTCTCTCTCTCTCTCTCTCTCTCTCTCTCTCTCTAGTTCTCTCTCTCTCTCTCTGTCTCTCTCTCTCTCTCTCTCTCTCGCTCTCTCTCTGGTCTCTCGCAGAGCACTCTGGAAAGAGCGTTTACTCGCGTTTACAATCTTCCGGAGCCGTGGGACCCTGAGCATCCCACAGAGCCCTCTGGAGAGAGCGATTTGGCAGCACAATCACTCTGAGCTCAAAGCCTGTGCATGTCCACACCCCACTCAGTCGGCTGATAGTCGCGTTAATTAAACTTTTCTGGGGCCGCCCTTTTCCGGAGCCGCCTTATCGCGCCCGCCTCGTCCCACAGAGCCCTCCGGAGAGAGCGTTTAGTCGCGTTATAGACTTTTCCGGAGCCGCCGCAGAGCTCTGGGTCCTTATCGCGCGCGCCTCATCCCACAGAGCCCTCAGGAGAGAGCGCACGCGCGCGATAAGATCGCATGCAGAGCTTTGCGGCGGCTCCGGAAGAGTCGAACGCGACGAAACGCTCTCTCCAGATGGCTTTCTCTGCATGTGGGATGAGGCGCGTGCGATATAAGGTCGGAAGAGTCCAACGTGACTCTAAACGCTCTCTCCAGAAGGCTTGAGGCGCGGACGATAAGGTCCCATTGCAGAGCTCTGCGGCGGCTCCGGAAGAGCGTCTAAACGCTCTCTCCAGTGGGCTCCGTGGGATGCGGCGCGCGCGATATCCCAGAGCTCTGGAGCGCCTCCGGAATTGTATAACGCGACTGAGCGCTCCCTAGGCGCGCGCGATATTCGCTATCTCCAGAGGGCTCATGGGATGAGGCGTGCGTGTAAAGGTCCTCTGCGGCAGCTCCGCAAGAGTTAAACGCGACTTCCCAGAGAGCCCTCTGGACAGAGCGTTCAGTCGCTCTAGACTCTTCCGGAGCCGCCGCAGAGCTCTGGGACCCTATCGCGCGCCCGCGCGCACCTCATCCCACAGAGCCCTCTGGAGAGAGCGTTCCGGAGCCGCCGCAGAGCCCTGGGACCTTGTTGCGCGCGACTCATTTCACAGAGCCCTCTGGAGAGAGCGTTTAGTCGCGTTAAACTCTTCCGGAGCCGCCGCAAAGCTCTCGTGCACAGGTGTGTACTGTATTATACTGTGCTGTGGCGCTGGCGCTGGTGGGTGGCAGTGGTGGTTGTCACGGTGGGGGTGGGGTGGGGTGCATGGAGTCATTAGCCTGCAGCCCCTGCTCGTGCTGATGGCTGTGATGTGGCACAGCCGAAGTCTCCCAGCTTGGTCCACGGAATCAAGCGGCACGTATTTCAGGATGTCATCCGATTGCAACGTGAAGCTGGCAACTTGAGTAACCTTGCGCAGCAACTACGCTTAGTGTGCTGTACGTGCTTACGCTCAGAAATTGGTGGCAGTGGCGGGGGTATATGGAGCAGCGATATGTATCCGACCCACGAACAAGCCTCGTTCTACCTGCAAATTTTGTATTGTTCGTGCCGGCAACGACAGTGTGGTGGTGGTGTCTGTGACCTGCGAACAGGCCTCGTTCCACCTGCAACTCGACCTTTGTACTGTTCGTGCTGGCAATGGCAGTGTGGCGGCGGTGCCTGTTCGTGCATTACCGCAACCGACGCGCGAACAGGCCTCGTTCTAACTGCAACTCGAATTTTGTACTGTGCCGGCAACGACAGTGTGGTGGCGGCGCATGTTCGCGAAGACGGCATTACCGCAAACGACCTGTGAACAGGCCTCGTTCTACCTGCAACTCGGATTTTGTTCTGCTCGTACCGCAACCGACCCGAGCACGCACCTCTTCTTACCGTCTGCCTGGTACTTGCCTATGCTCCCTCCAGTAGTGCTGGCACCGAAGGGCGATCTGCAAGCAGGCAAAATTCTACCTTCTTCTGGCCCTGGGTCGTGGTGGTGGTGGTGGTGGTGGTGGTGGAAGAGAAACGCTACACGCATCCGAGGAGCACAACCAGCTCCATGCAGCTGCGGGCAGCAGCATCTTGTCCCTTGCAGTAAGCCGAAGCCTCTGTGAGCCGAAGTGATTCATTTTTTGCGAGGATCTTCAGAGTTGTACTCGTGACATGAAGCTGGCCGGCAAGACGCCGTGACACCCAGCAACAGAGCGTTGTCGTTCGGCTGGTGCAGGACACCGGTCACTCCGGGCCATCGGCACAAATGACGCACGGCAGGCGTCATCTAGGAAGCCTTTATGCTGGCCTTCGAGCACGGCCCATGGGTGGTATCAGCCGGTGGCCGTCGTGGTAGATGAAGCAGATCACCTTGGCTCAGCTAGCTTCTTGACAGATGCAGGACAGATGGTAAGACACATGCAAGATTCTGCCGCCTCCCACAAAAACCGACAGGCCAAGCAACCATCCGCCGGAAGGCGATAACTTGCCGTTCTCACAACCTTCGTCTGGGCTGGCAGCACATCAGACAGCAGCAGGATCACCTGACAGAGCAGATTGTGGGGATGAGAAATGGAGAACCATGGAGGCTTCCTCAGCTTGAAGTGTCTCATGCTGCCTCAATCGAGACTCTTACTTGTGCCGCTTGCACGGTGTAGCCGGAGATCGACAGCGGCGATCCAGAGCACAAAAGGCCGCCTCGTGCAAAACAGCATCTTCACGCAACGAGTTCTGGCTCTTCGATTGTCCTCGGAAGTTGCCTCCAGAACCATCGGAATCCATCACAACCTGATCGGAAACGAGTGACGTCACAGAGATGCACAATATTGCGCAGATTTCAAAATCAAAATGCAACATAGCAGGTCAAAATCTGTGGAAGTCGGCCAATTTCCCACCCCAGCGTGCCTCAGCCTCCAGCCGAGGACCCACCCACGAGGCCTGGGAACATGGTGGAACAGAGGTAGAGCGTGACCAGTCGCAGCTATGTCACGCCTCGGCATGATGAAGGCGTTCTTCGTAGACCCTAGCAAAGCGGCATATTCTTTTTCATTCCTGCGGTAGCCGTCCAAAGAAATGCAGAAGCTTTAACGGCATCAAGAAAGCATCACCTTTCAGCTCCTTGCTTGAAGCGCTCCGGCTGATCATGCGGCATCCTCGTTGTTGGCCGATGCGGTGCCACCAGCGTCCTTTGCGGAGGCCTGCAGCGGACAACAGAAATGCAACGGCAACACCTATACCGCTTCCCTCAGTCACCGAGTGAGCTTACAAAAAGCGGCATCCGCACCTTCAAGCTGACTACCTCGAGTCATGGACGCTTCCATAGCAGATGTGCTGAGAAGCCACTTCCGGCTCTCACCTGAGGACCCTGCAGCTGTCTGCAAGTCTCGCAGACCTGCCTGCAGCCCGAAGCAGCCGAAGCACTCCAACATCGGCTTCCCAGCACTGCGAACTCGCCGGGGACCTCGTCTACATTCGGTAGCAGATCCTGCCAGCATCACAAACTCTGAGTCCTGTGCGCGGCCTGAACTTCGAGGCAGCTCTTCGGAGTCACCTGTTATGCCCCATCCTCGCGGAGTCCTCGTTGGACTCGTTCAAACACCGAACCTCAGCTGTCCGTACTAACCTGCGTATGTTCGCACACACCAGATGTACACGCTCGTGTCTTCTGTCTGTTCATGCTAGCCTGCGTATGTTTGCAAACCTATAGAGTAAAAGGAAAGCAAGCAAAAGCAGCAAGAAAGCCGGTTAGCTAGATAGGTACACGGATAGATTCGTGCATGTTCGTACAGCCGCGTGTAGGCGCGCACATGTAGATTTAGGCATATGTGCGAAACCAATGCCCAAGCTTTGTTTGATCGCCTCGCACGGCTGCAAGGTGCCTGCCAACATCCGCCCCCCTGCTGACCTCCGGCGGGTGTGCCTTTGCCCAATTCAAACGACACCTCCTTATATGCAAAAACTGTAATCTGGCTCGAAGCGTCGAAAGGTCGAAATCTTGCTTACCCGGGTAGACTCGAACCATGTTTTGCTCACACGGCATCCGCAAGACCTGACCCTTTACCCTGAAAACTGAGGGCTAAGCCAAGCGCAGAGGCCTCTCCACTGTCTGTCGCCTTCGAAAGAAGGGCCCCAAACATGGGAGAGCCATGTAATCCCGCCTGAGCGAGTCGGCTCAACTACTGTACCAACACTTTCCGTCGCCCATTGAGATCCTCGCCAGTCTTCGGCTTGACCTACTGCTGCAGGAATGCGGCCGGCGTCAAACCTCACGGAACTGTTGCGACATGACATTTATACATATAATAATCAGACGCAAAACATGCGCGCACATACATATGTAGATCCTTACATACTTGTAATACATACATGTACAGGAGCATAGGTCACATCCGCCTGTTGCCACACGAAAGAAACGGTGTGCAACGTGGGCCCCACATTTGCTCACAATGGGACCCAATGGAAGGTTAGTCTATAACGGTGTTCATGCAAAATCGCACAGCAACTAACGACAGGAAGCCAAAATGACTTCTGAGCGCAGGGAGCAACAGGGTTGAGACTTGTCGTCGACTTTAAGCGACAAGCAGTTTGCCGGAGGCTGCAGAGAACATCTGCGGTTCAAGGCACGTTCGGACTTGTCGAAAGGGCCAGCAGCAGGACATTGAATCCGAAAAAAAGCATGAATATCGAAGAAATGTGTTGGAAGGCGAAACTGCGGGTCCCTCGGCTGCTACACACCAATCTCTAAAGCAGCACCTGCACTTGGCCGTGCGAGGCCCGATGAAAGAGCCCCTTCCACTCCCACAATCAAACGAAGCGCCATCAACGAAGGTTCCTCAACCTGACAACGAACTAGCACTCTGCTTCGCCTTTTGCCAGCAACAAACATTACGTACCCGCTAGCACGAGTGCCACTGCTAAAAGGTGCTCGCATTCTAGACATCTTGGAAACTCCACGATCAAGGCCGCTCCCATTAACAAAGCTTTCTCGACTTGACGATGACATGACGCCGCTTTTCTCCTCTTTCCAGGCACCCAGTTTCCGTGAAGACAAGACATAACAGAAACATTGCGACAAGTAAGGTTAACAACGTAGTCGGATCCACACAGCGACCATTCTCCATGAGACCCAGAATTTCCGCTGCCAGAAGCAGATTGGGCCCCATCAAAGAAGATTATTAAACCCTACCATGCAATGCCACTGTACTTCGGTTGTTTCCAAGCGGCTCAGTTGCGGGCGGGGCTTTTTTCACACCCCGAAAAGGCTCCTCATCACTTTATCGCTTGGGGTCTTTTTTCACGCCGGGTTCAGATCCTCAGGGTTTGGGGTCCAGAGCAAAAGGAAGCAATTACTTTTAAGGAGGCAAAAAATCACGTAACAGGCCATACATAGAAACCCACGTAAAAGACTTTAGAACATTAATAATATCCATTAAGTTTTGAACACTAAGAAACCGATATAACTAAATCACGATTTCGGTTCATCATATATCTCCAACACACACCCCTATTGGGCGATTCCGGAGCATCATATGTCTTGAACAGGCGCCCCTCATTCGGCGATTCCTGCTATCACATATACCTTCAACATGTCAGACCCATGGGGATTCCGGTTATCACATATACCTTAAACACGCCAACATTGGCTACCATGTACTTCAACACGCCCCCGATGAGCGCTTCCGGAAATTTGGCGATTGCGGCTATCATATGCTTTAGACACGCCAGACCAGTGGGGTTCATCATATATATATATATATAACACGACCCCGATTGGGCGACTTTGGTTCATCATATATCTTAAACGAGCCTCCCTCACTTGGCGACTCCGGCTATCATATACCTTGAACACGCGCGATTCCGAGTCTTCATGTATATTTAAATTTAAACACGCCCCTCATTTGGTGATTCCTGCCATCATGTACCTCGAATACGCCAGGCCAGTGGGGTTCATCATATATCTTAAACACATCACCCCATTGGGAGATTCCGGTTTATCATATATGTTTCAACACGCCCCTCCTTTGGCGATTCCGGCCATCATATGCCGTGGACGCGCCAAACCAGTGGGGTGCATCATATCTTTTGAACACGCCCCCCGATTGGGCGATTCTGGCTTATCATACATATACATATATATATATATATATATATATACAAATATATATTTGTTTTTTCTTATCTATTTATTTATTTATTTAATTTATTTAAACACACTTGTCATTTGGCGATTCCGGCTATCATATACCTTAAACACGCCCTCCGATTGAGCGATTCCAGGTCATCATAGATCTTAACCAAGCCCCCCGATTGGGGGATTCCGGTTCATCATATACATTTAAACACCCCCCTCATTTGGCGATTCCGGCTATCATATACCTTAGACATGCCAGACCATTGGGGTTCATCATATATCTTAAAAACGTCCCCCGTTGGACGATTCCGTTTTATCATATATACTTATAAACACGCCCCTCATTAGGCGATTCCGGCCAGCAAAAACCTTCAACACGACACACCAGTGGGGTGCATCATCTATTTTAAACACTTTCATGGGACCTACCGCGTTTCTGGCTGATCATTAGGATATTTCCGTTGGTTCTTTTGGGTTATCTGCGCACATTTTCACCCGCGTTAGAGATTAGCTTAACAATACAACAGAAAATCAATACTGAAAAATAGAAAACCACGTAAAGACTTGAGAACACGAAAAATATCCGTTAACAACAATTAAAACATATGAAACACGCCGGACTAGTGGAGTTCATCACATATCTTGCTAGTAAACGCATCCCCCATTGGGCGATTCCGGTTTATCATATATGTTTAAACACACCCCTCATTTGGCGATTCCGGCAATCATAGACGTTAAGGGCCAGCATATACCTTCAACGCGCCACACCAGTGGGGTGCATCATCTATTTTAAACACTTTCATCGGACCTACCGCGTTTCTGGCTGATCATTAGGATATTTCCGTTGGTTCTTTTGGGTTATCTGCGCACATTTTCACCCGCGTTAGAGATTAGCTTAACAATACAACAGAAAATCAATACTGAAAAATAGAAAACCACGTAAAGACTTGAGAACACGAAAAATATCCGTTAACAACAATTAAAACATATGAAACACGCCGGACTAGTGGAGTTCATCACATATCTTGCTAGTAAACGCATCCCCCATTGGGCGATTCCGGTTTATCATACCCCTCATTTGGCGATTCCGGTGATCATACACCTTAAACGCGCCAAACCAGTGGGGTTCATCATATATCTTAAACACGCACCCCCAATTAGGCGATTCCGGTTTATCATATATGTTGAAAAACCCTCATTTGGCGATTCCGGCAAGCATAGATGTTAAGCCGGCCCCGATTCGGCGACTCTGGACCTATATATTATAATATATATATATATATATATTATATGTATATGTTATATGTATATGTAATAGTAATGTAATGTAATGTATATGTATATATATAATATATATAGAGTATGTTATATATATATAATATTCCATTACATATCTTGTTTTTAAACACGCCCCTCATTGGGTGGAGATTGTTTTTGGGCCCTTGTGTTTTTTCGGGCCCGTTTGTTTGTGATTTTCCTTAGGTTTTCCTAGGGAAAACACTATTTTCCTTGCGTCTTGGACGAATTTAGTGTGATTTTCCTTGGCTTGCTGTAAGAAAACACATTCTTTGCCTTGATTTTTCCTTCGGGAAAACACCGCTTTTCTTACATGTTGGACGGGTTTGGTGCGATTCTCCTTGGATTTCCGCTGGAAAACCTACATTAACTCGCGTAAACGTACATTATCTTAGGTTTTCCTCGGGGCAACGCCTTTTTTACCATCGTGGACGGACTTCGTGTGATTGTCTTTGGTTTTCTTCAGAAAAAAACCTACAATACGTCGAGCGAAGAGTACGTAACCTCGCGTTGTTCTAGGGAACAAACCGTTTGCCGTACATTTTGGACTCATTTTGGACTTTGCTTCTTTGCTTGGTTTTACCCAAGAGAAACACTAGTTTGCTTGCATCTTGGACGGATTTGGTGTGAATTTTTCTTGGTTCCGGTCAGGAAATCTTACACTGCCTTGCTGTTGTTGTTGTCGTTGTGGTTGTGGCTGTGGTTAGTTTTGCTGTTGTTGTCTTTGCTGCTTTAGCGGGGAATTAAGTCTATAAAAAGGCGGGGGGTTGGGCGCAGGCCCCCATTTTGCAAACCTTATAATCCTTCACGATTGTTTGTGTTCTCTTCGCGTCAAACCCTCCTAAGCGTTGTTGTCTGGCTTCCCCTTCTTGTGTGTTGGCGAATATGCTTTTGTGCATCTCTTCGCGGCTTTAGTGGGCGGGGAGTTTAGTCAAAAAAAAGCGGGGGGGTTGGGGGGGGGCAACCCCCCCCCCCTTTGCAAACCTTTTAAATCCTTCACGATTGATTGTGTTTACTTCGCGTCAAACCACCCTGAAGCGTTGTTGTCTGGCTTTCTCCTTCTTGTGTGTTGGCCAATACGTTTCTGTTCATTTCTTCGCGGCTCTAGACAGCCGGGAGTTTAGTTTAAAAACGGGGGCGGGGGGGGGGGGGGGGGGGGGGGGGGGGTTGGACCTGGGTTTCAAACCGTCTGTCTTCCGTCTTTCTTTTCTTTCTTTCTGTTCTTCTTCCTTGCTTTGGTCCTTGTTCTGGGGTGTTTTCTTTTGGTTTCCGGTGGAAAAAACCAAGAAAAGCACACGAAATCTGTCCAAAACATAGGGAAAATAGTGTTTTCACCACGAAAACTCAAGGAAAAGCACCAAAAAAAACAAGAGTATGTATGTGTGTGTGTGTGTGTATATATATATATATATATATGCTCACCCCCCCCCCGTTGACAGACCGCGGGTCTAAAAAACACCGTGCACGACGATATTCTATGAAGCAAAACCTTTACATGAGGTACATAGTATAGCACCAGACGTGCGGCACATGAGTTACGCAATAGTCTTGTGGTAGTATCGGTATTAGGGTGAGCATTCTTATTAATATTGGTACTATTGTTTGCTGTAAGTATACATATCAATATTGCCAACTATAAATTAGTGTTAGTGCTCATGTTCGTATTAGAGTAAGCGCTAGTGCCAGTGTCAATGTCAGTAATACAGCACCACTGCTACGACTAGTATCAGTATCAGTCTTAATGCTGGGTTTAACAGCAGCTTATATTCGCAGAAGTGCTAGTATTAGTATCAATATTAGAACTAGTTAGTTTTGATATGTTAGTATATTGATAGTCTGGTATACTAGCAGATTAGTATATCAATACATAAATGTATTCGAACAGTACCATATTTGCATACTTGTATACTAGTATATTTTACATGTTAGTACAACTGGTGCATGAATACACTACTATATTGCTGTATTAGCTTACTAGTATATTGACATACCAGTATATTTGTACGTTAGCATATTAGTATACGAGTATGTGTACTATATTACTGTTTTATCTAATCATTTATACGTATATCAGTATGATGGCATATTAGTACACGAACTTGTCATGTCGGTATTCTTGCATAGTGCAGTAGTCGTATATGAGTATAGTCACATATTCGTATAGTATATTCATACAACAACGAGAAGTATATTGTTACATTGGTATATGGTGCGAACGGACTGCGATGCCTTGTCAAGTTCTAAGGTGTCACTATAAGAGCTGTGAGCAAGACCGTGTAAAGTGCAGGAGAAGGGGGCACGCTACGCGTCCCTCGACTCTAGGGGGCATGCTACGCATCCCTCGTCTTTACCTTTCTATGTGACCGCCAACGCAACGTTTGGCTCAAGTCAATGCCCATAGCTAAGTGCTATATGTGTCTTCTATCCTGAGCAATCAGAGCTATCCCGTTGCACAGACGAACCGCCGCCGGCAGTGAGTGCAAAAGGAACGGCCGCCGGTTCTGCCTGCATAGGATCGCACGTGTGGGAGTACGAGAGAGAGACAGGGTCCAGTCTGTGGAAAGTGCTAGCCAGCCACACCTACATTCATTACAGCTCTGGTGGGGAGAGCAGCAACCAAGTCGAGATCAATCCCCCACGCAGGTTATCAGCCGTACGCGGCTCTGCCTTTCTACAGCAACGACTACTTGATCTACTACGACCACAATGAACTCAGGATCAAGCCAAGATACGACAATGACTTTCGGTGCCGATGTGGCAGCGCCAGCCGTTGGTGAGTCAACAGCTGATGACACAGTGGTGCAATCCGTTGATAGCTCCACGGAAGATGACAAAGGTCAATCTTCTGCGCTTGCCATTGCAAAGGCAGTTCCCAAGGGGAAAGCAAAGAGTCTACCAAGAGCATCTACGCCTTCACGTCCGACATCCACAGGTTCGAGGACGGGCAAGGCTCCAGAGCGACGGGCCGAAGCGTCTGGTTTTCAGGCACCTCGGACTACGTCCAGGGCTAAGGACAAAGGAGTCAAGACCTTGGAGAAGAAGTCAAGACCATCATCTTCGAGAAGCTCTTCAGCACGATCGAGGACTTCGGCTACTCGTGGACGTGACAAGTCCATGACTTGGAATCGGATGGTTACCAATCAACCACGCGATTCTGATGATCTGGACATGACTCTGGATACGATTCCTGCACGTGGTGGTGCATCATCCGTGACCACGCCTGCAATAGCTGATGGTCCGAATGCCTACCAGGAACTGACGATTTCGCAGCAGTTCGAAGCATCGAACCTTGCGCAACAGATGTACTATCGCAGTCAGGTGCAAGAGTACGAAGGAATCGTGCAGACCCTGATGGACAAGATCAAGGAGATGCAACAAGAAGATGAAGGATCGGGAATTCGCATTGAAGAATTGGAACGACAACGTGATCATGCTTGTTTAGCCATGAGGCACATCAACAATGTCAATCAGGAGATGAAGCGAGACTATGAAACAGCTTTGTTTCGCATGGATGAACAGAACTCTGCTCAACAACGTCAAGCACATGCCGTTGCCGAGGATTTAGCTCAACAGCTACACGTGTTCCGCACGGAGGCAGCCACCAACTTTGTGCAGTTGGAGGCAAGAGCGCAAGGTGATGGTGAGCTTATGGCGCGTGAGTACGAGCGTCTGACTCATGAACTTCATGAACACGCCAGAGAGAACTTGGTCCTCCGGTCAAACACAGCAAGTTCGGAACAAGCCTTACAAGCAATGCAGGAACGATTCCACTTGGTCAAGAACCAGGAGTTGCGGGCCGTGAACGAGATCCAAGGGCTAGCTGGAAACAGCGCAGCCATTGAACAAGAACGATTTCGGCTTCGTGAACGTCTTGGTGAAGAGGAAGAGTACCGCAGAATGGCTGTGAAGAGGATGCAAGAAGCAGAGGAACGACTTCATCAGAATGAAGATCATGCAAGGCGATCATTGCCTACCTTGCACGACGAGCTGAGTGAACTCAGGAAAACGCTCAAAGCGCAAGAAGATCTTCAAGCGAGGACACGCAGCGAATTGGAGGCAGCGCGAAACTCTAATCAAGGAGGAGCGACGCGACCTTCGAGCATGCCCATGTCTTCGAGGACTACTGAGTCTGGCTGGGAGCACGTAGGAAAGGATGTAATGCCTGCATTTTCCGTAGGAGATGAGGTACGATCCCCTGAAATACGGTCCCCAAGTCAAGTTAGTCCAGTCGCCAAAGAGAAGTTCGCATTCTCGGAATCGGACAAGGACAAGAACCTTGTGATGGCGGAATTCCATTCACCGGTGGAAATTTCTTCACTGGCCGCAGTTCAATGCCAATCGTGGCGGATGCAATGCCCGAGCACCACGTGCCAGGTATTAGCAGTCCAGCGCTTGCGCGTTCCACGCCTAGTGCAGCCACGTTGTTTGGCATACCAAGCGGATTTCATGGGAAAAGTGATGCGGCAGCCGTGCGTGATCGACAGCTACGCGAACTCTTGGGGGATCGCGGGATGTTGGGATCGAAGTCCACAGCATCGGCCAGCTCCTCAAGACCTGTTGGCATCGACGGTGTCACCGCATCTACGAAGGGCAACGACCTCATTGGTCCCCCTGTCGCCTTTGACGATTCCATCCATGAGGCAAGGAGGCGTCAGATCGAGAAAGAGATCGCGGAACAGTACGAGGAGAAGATTGCTGATCTGCGAAGTGAAGTACTCAAGGCTCAGAAAGCCGAACAACGTCTCAGAGCTGATCGTGATGAGTGGAGATTATTCGCTGAAACGATTCAAGAAAACAATGGAGACGATGACGGTGACGAAGCTGGCGACGAGAACGGAGAGGAAGAGCATGATGAAGGTACCGGCACGGGGTATGATCCTCCAGATCCGCCTGACGATGATGATGACAAGAAGAAAGGTGGAGGGGGCAAACCCGAATCGGATCCTGGTTCGCATGCGCGTGATCCTGATGGAGATGCGGATCCTGAAGTTACAGAGGTGAGAATTTCCAGGAGGGAAGCCGACAAAGTGACCGTTCCTCCATGGCCTACTCTCACTCATCTCAACAACTGGCGATCTGTGTGCACGGCAAATGTCTTAGGGGCATCAGCCGACCCACATCATGAGGACTGGATGTTATGGCTGGCACCAGCGTTCAACCCATTCCCTGATGTCGAAGCATTGAATGATTCAGGACACAAGAAGTTCAAGAGCATCGACGTCAAATTGGGGATTGCCATGGTCGCAATGTTACGTGCCGGTGGTGACAAATCAGCTGACCTGTACCTCGAGGTGAACCGGAAGGCCAACGATTACATCAGCAGGCCTGACGTGAAGATCATCAAAGGACGACAAGTCATCGCGATGATGTACGAAAGTTTTCGAACGCATGATCGTCTTGACATGATCATCACTCTTGAGTATTTGGTGAAGCTCCAGTACCAAGGCGACAACAAGCTTCATACGTTCAAGCAGACGTGGTTGGAAGTTCTGGGACGGATGAGACCAGAGGACATTCCATCCAAAACAGCTCTCCGTGATTGCTTGTACAGCAAGATCAAGGACTCGCCCGCAATGAAAATGGACTTGGGCATGCACTATGAACATTTGCCCTACAATCATGAAGATCGATCGTACGACAACCTGATGAAGATCATTGATCGTACCATCATGCGGAAACGAGAACAGTCAAATCTCACTCAGACTCAAATTGGCTTGCGCCAGATGCTTGAGGGCAAGGATTTGCTTGCTGCACCGGCCAAGGTACCTGAGAAACCTACGCCTAACGCAGCTCCATCCGCAAAGGTCAAGGCTTCGCCGACCAAGCCGGACAAAGCAACACCTGTACTACCTCAAAGCAAAGCGAAGAGTCATGCGAAGACCAAGCCGAAGCCCAAGAAGAAGACGAGGAGTGAGTCAGCGGACAACAGAGGTGACAAAAGCAAGAAGCAAATCCGCTGCAAGTTCCATTTCACAGATGCAGGGTGTCGAAATGGCGATAAGTGTCCATTCAGTCACTCGAAGAAGACTCCAGAACGACCCTTCACGCCGAGGACGAGAACTCCAAGTCCATCTGGAGGAGGAGGAAACAGGATATGCTACTCGTTCAAGAACACAGGCTCGTGCTCAAGAGAGAATTGTCCTTTCAAGCATGAGGCAGCAGCTACCCCAGCTCCGGAACCAAAGGCAAAAGCTAAAGCCAAATCCGAAGCGAAGGCAGCTCCAGCGAAGCCGAATGCCAAGGCCAAGGCACTTCCTGCAGCACCCGCCATCAGATTGTGTCGAAGGTGGAATCCATCAGCTCCGGCTATATGGAAGCGATCTTCAAAACAAGATGAGGAGGAGTCAGATTGTCCATCCGTTGACAGCGACGCTGATTCGGATTGTTCAACAGATGACGAATCCTCGGGAACGACTACGTCGACCCGAAAAGTGACAAAGCGCAATGTGACATTTGCCAATGACGTGAAGTTCATTTCTTCGTGTCCTAGACGATCGAAGAAAGACAAAGAGCGGAAGGTGAAGCACGTCGACATGGAAGCGTTTGTCAATGATGAGGATCGCGCTGTGAGCTTGGAATTCGCCAAGCACAAAGCGAGGTTGAGGGCACAGATCATGAGAGATATGGTTGACGACGATGATGATCAATGCGGAGATCGAGTTTCATTCGTACGAATCCCAGGAACGTCTCGAGTGGAAGAAGTTTCGTTCTATGACGGTGAGGATTCCATCGTTGAGCGCGAACTCGATGCTGCACACAGCAAACGGATCATCAATCAAGGCTTATTCAAATGCATGGTTCAACCAGTCATCCTTAAGAAGAAGATCAAGTTTCTCATGGACACTGGGTGTGGTCATGACCTCATATCTCAGAAGAAGATCGAGAAGCACAGTCTCGAAACACTCGTGACTCCAGAGCCCATATCATTTCAGACAGCCAATGGAATCACCGATACTGATCTCGTGTCGAACTTCCAGACTGAGTCGTTCGAGGAACCGATCAACGCTTATGTGTTGGACGACACGCCGTCGGTGCTTTCCATAGGCAAGAGATGTATGAACTTCAACTACGGGTTTGTGTGGCCTCCCGGAAGGGAACCATTCATGATCAACCCGCAGGGCAAGAGAATATCTCTGTTCGTGAACGGTGACATCCCGTACGTCCGTGCTGGGAGTTCCAAGTCATTGGTTCATGATGATCCGGAGGCCAAAGCCATCACCGAAATCTTCAAAGGTGCGTTGACAGCAGGCAATGTTGACGTCAGCGTCGCAGCTGCCGCTGAAGCTGCACCGAGCGAGATCGAAGCAGAAGAAGAAGGTGATGATCATGAACGACCTCCTGATCCTGAACCCCAAGAACCTCCTATAGAAGAAGTACCAGAGTCCGAGGCCGGACGTCCTCCGGACGACGACGAAGGAAAAGGAGTGGGTGAAATTCCATTGGATGGTGACGATGAGGTGATCATTGATGTGGAGGGCGACGGTGCGCCGAGCCGCAAGGCCAGAGTCGGAACACTGAAAGCCGAAGCTAAGACATTGGCACATCTGTGTACCCATCGCTACCGCAATCCATATTGTGAATCGTGCATACGCGCGAAGATGAAGCACTTGCGAACTCAACGAGGTGCATTTCAACGTGTGATCAAACACTGGGGAGATCTTGTGACGTTCGACTTTCTTGACATGCGCAAGGCCGCCGAAGCAGGCATTGGACTCGATGACGGGCACGTGAAGTTCTAGTCATCAGGGACATCGCCACCAAAATGATTGCAGCGATTCCCACGGCTTCAAGGAGCACTGACGAAGTCGTCATGGCCATCAGACGCCTCATGGGAAGACGCAAGATTCATATGGCGTATAGTGATGAAGCACCAGAGTTCGATTCAGCTATGGCACAGTTGAAGATCGTGATTGATCACTCCCTTCCAGGGAAACCCAGTAACAATTCACTCGCTGAACGATCAAATCAAGAAGTGATCAACACAGTTGCAGCATCCATGCTACACGCCGGATTACCCGCTCAATACTGGTCCTTTGCGCTTAATTGCGTGATGCAGAACCTCAACGTTGAAGACGTGGAGGGCGACGGTGATTCAGCATGGAAGCGAATGACTGGAAAGGACTTCGAGGGAAAAGCCATACCCTTTGGTGCCAAAGTCTTCTTCAAGCCGACGGACACTAGGCCGAAGACATACGGCAACAAGTTCGATCCAAAGGGGATTCCAGGCATTTTCGCCGGATACATCATCACTGCTGGTCAAGGATGGTCCAAGAAGTATCGAGTTTGGGATATGAAGGAATTTGCCAACGCGAACTTGTCGATGGACGCATCTGTTCCCAGGAAGTTGATGAGACCGTACGAGACAGAAGTTATCTACTTCCCAGAGGAGATAACGTTTCCCCTGAAAGCCGAGTACGAAAGGATGAATTCAACCATTGAGGGACTCAGGGACAACGTTGACCTCGCTGGCAAGGAGATAAAAGACGTCGATGACGGTGGTGACGGTCCGCCTGGAGGAGATGGTGATGACGGGGATGATGATGATCAAGATGGTCTTCTTCCTCCACCGGATCCCGGAGAAGATCCTGACTTACAGGACATAGATCCATCTGACATTGAGGCGGAGCCGCTCGGCGAAGTCTTCAAGTCAGCAGAACATGAAGCTATTGATGCCATAGGAGACAAAAGACTCGAAGAACTAGACGAAGAGCTGGGTCTACGTGCAGCACCGCCTCCTTCTGAACCAAAGGTCACTGGGAAAGATCGACGATCGCCCCGCGAAGTCGGTCCAACCGGTAGACTCATCCCCGAAGGAGACATCGAAGAACCTGGAGAGATTATCAAGATCTTGAAAGAAAAGAAGTTGGCTCCCGAGGAGATTGAACATTGGAGTACGGGGAAGAAAGGTGACGGCATTGTATATCTTACCGATGACGGTGAAGCTTGCAAGATCGATAAAAGGGGAGTTCCGTACAAGATCCGAAGCGATGGTCGACGAACCCTTCCTACACGGCGACCTATCCATTCTTATTCTCCGGAAGCGTGGAAGAAAATGAGCGAAGCGGAGAAGAAGGCAGCATACAAGAAAGAAAAGCGGGACAAAGCTCGAGTTGCCAAGAAAGACCGGAAGAAGGCTGTGATAGGAAAGAAGATAGTCACCAAGGCTTTGGACAACATGATCTTTCCCAAGATTGTTCCGTGTGAAGAAATTGATCTACAACTCAACGTGACCGTTGACGATGACGATGGTTGGTCATGGGCACAGTCCTATGTGGATCAATATACACAAGAACAATTCTTGGCAGATGTCGTGCCGGCAGTTCCGGCGCATATGGTCATGGATGATAACTGGATTCCTTCTATGCCGTGTACGACTTCTCACAGAAACGTACATCGGGAAAAGAATCATGCAGGAGGATCGTGCTTCAATGCCATGGTCACTCGACCCGTCACACGCAAGGAGATGATCAACAATCCCAAGGCCATGGAAGCTTTCATGAAAGAATGGAAGGGATTGTGGGACCAAGAGGTGTTTGACTTCTCAACTACGCGTGAATATGACGACGTCGTCGCCGAGGCAAAGAAGAAAGGTGAGAAAGTACATATGGCGCGAGTACACGGACTGATCTACGAGAAGAACTATCAGCTCAAAGAGGACGATCCTGCCAGGAAGTTCAAGGGGCGAGGTGTACTACTCGGTGATCAGGTCAAAGACCAGAATATGGAAGCCGCATTGTTTCAGGATTTGGGGAATTCCCCGGCTACGTTTGACGCCTCACGATGGGCAGATTATTACGGATGTCTTCCTGGCAACGATGTCCAGATGGCGGATGCTATCCAAGCATACATTCAGGCTAGATTGTCGGGCACTCCGTGTTGGGTTGAACTGCCTGATGAAGCTTGGCATCCATCTGCGAAACGGCACAAATTCCGTAGGCCGGTATGTCGCCTGATCAAAGCTCTATATGGACATCCTGACGCAGGAACCATGTGGGAACAACATTGCCACACCGCGGTACAGAAAGTAGGGTTCAAGCCGATTGGCGATGAATGGCCATCATTGTATTTCCACCCGCAAATGAAGCTCTTACTTGTCATCTACGTGGATGATCTCAAGATGGCAGGACCCAAAGAGAATCTACCCAAGGGTTGGGACATGCTGCGCCAAGAACTTCGATTGGAAGAAGAAACGCCGCTGGGCTTGTATCTGGGTTGTCGCATCTCCAAGGGCGAGGCAACGTTGCATGACAAAACGAAGGTGCAGACCGTTACCTACGACATGGAGACGTACCTGGACATGACAGTCAAGAAGTACTGCGACGTGACTGGGTTCGATCCGACAAAATTCAAGACGGTACCATCGCCGAGTCCGGCTGAGGAGACTAAGAATCACCCAGCTCGCGCTCCGGCACAGTCAGGTAAAAGCCATCGATGCACGTGGTGTGGACACACCATGCCTGTTGATAAGGATGGTCGGCTCGTTCCGCCTCCACCTATTCCCAAGGCGCCCGAGGAAGAGGAAATCAACGAGGCCAATCGCGGCGCACTTGCTCCGCAGGCAGCCAGCATTCTCATGAAATTGCTTTATGCCGCGCGCATTTGCCGCTTCGATCTTCTGCGAAGTATCAACAATCTCGCACGCAAGATCACGAAATGGACCAAGAAGGAGGATGCTCTTCTTCATCATCTCATGGCCTATGTGCACCAGTCCAAACATCACATGATGATTGGATGGGTCGGGAACTCCTTGGAGGACTCGTCCATCGGGCTGTTTGCGGATGCGGACTATGCAGGTTGTGGAGAAAGTTTGAAATCTACCTCCGGTGCTCACTTGCACATTCAAGGTTCTCATACAAGATTTCCCTTGGCGGGACTTAGCAAAAGGCAGGGATGCTTGAGTCATTCCACACCTGAGGCCGAGATTGTCGCGGCCGACTTTGCCATGTCACGTCTTGGATTGCCTGCTATCACGTTGTGGCAGCAGCTTGGGGGCAAGACCCCAACTTCGTCTTCTACGACGACAACCAGACCATGATCGGGGTGATTCGCACGGGTAAGAATCCGACTATGCGTCACTTGGAACGTACCCACGGTATCTGCATTGGATGGATGCATTCTATCTTTCAGGAAGGTTACGTTTCTCTTGCCTACGAGGTCACTGCCAAGATGTCCGCGGACATACACACCAAGTCGTTCAAGGATTCTGTATCCTGGACACATGCGTGTCAGCTCATCAACATCTTTCCGCCGGATCTCATTGGCTCCCAGGAGATTATGGATCTGATGCGACCTACTCATTCCCAAAGTACGGATGAGAAGGGTCAGCAGCACTACTCGTTCAAGAGCGAGGTGCCTTGTTTTCCTTACACGCAGACGCCGATCCTCCCTCAGGTGTTGTATCGCGCTGGATTGTCGAGTAAGGAAGGCTTGCAAGAACATGACAGTGTGGACCCCATCCTGGTTGTCAAGTTCCCGCGCATGTTGCGGGGGCCGCCTTCTGCGTTGCCGCCTGGTCGTTACCTTCGGTCGACTTGGATTCTTCGTGAAGGGCAGTGGCACCAGATGGAGGATCGTGCTGCTATCCTTGACACACCGGGCAAGTTCGACCGCTACGTGGAACGTGCTGTGTTTCAGTACCATCCCGTGCGGGGGCATTTGCGCCCCGCTGCCATTGCGGACGTCCTTGCGCCGCCGTTTTTGCCTATTCCTGAACCGCCTCTAGGCCAGTCTTATGTGCGCGCCCTGCCCGCCAAATGGCGAGCGGTGGTTGTCACACTGGCGCGTGCCATCCATGGGGGGTACCAGGGCTTTACATTGCACCAGGGATTTTGTTTCAACGGCCAGTCCAAAAGTCAAGCCTCTCAATTTGGTTATGACCAATGGTCGTCGGTGTACGAAGATGTATGGCATGATGCGGCGGAACAGAAAAGGGAATATCAAGGATATGATGGAGCAATTGTGCCTCACGTGGTCAATTTCGCCGAAAACAAGCCCAAGGAGGGTCTGGTGATCCAATTCCTCGACCACGATGGAAGGTTGGTCCATGCTTACAAGAATCCTTACAGCCGGTGGAAGTACCGTATCACTATCAAAGATGCTCCAAAGGCAGTGACGGTATGGACATTGATAGGAGTCGATGAGGAGAACTGGTGGAATGAGTATGCTCCAGGCAAGGATTGCATCGCCCAGCATGCTCCCGATTCTCACTACGACCCTGGGCTGCAAGTAATGTTCTGAGTATGGGGCGAGAAGTTGACGACGCCATGTGCGCCTACATCTTTGATGTGGTGGAAGCAAGGAAAGACAACCCTAACTCCGTAATCTTCATTGGTGCAGGGGTGTTGGGCAAGAATTCGTGGCTGAGTCGGAAAATCGCTGACAACCCTGAAAGGGCCAAATTGCGGACAGACTACCCATGGGGGGAGGTCGTCCAAAGAATTGCGCGCAGAGCGGCATCATGGGGGTTCCAAATCATCATCGAAGTGCCTCCTCGAGTACCAGTCCAGGAAACCAAGCAGTACAAGGGACTTCAGGAAGATGCCATGTGGAAGAGCATCAAGATCCAAGGATGCACTCACGGGCAACGTTATACCTTTCGGGATCCTGTGTCTCCTGGAACCGCCGTTGAGCTCGGCTACTGCAAGGATGAATGGGAGTACATTGCCGCAAACGTCGCGCTGCATCCTAAGTCGTCTGATGTGTGCTCGTCCAAACATTTGCACATGACTGATTCGGACGCTAAGGATCGATCTGATAAATGCGAGTTGACTAGCCAAATCTCCAGAAGATTGCTTAAAGCCTTGAAATTTCAGGCAACTGGCGATGGGAGGTTGGTAGCCATGCCGTCGAAGGCTGGTGGACGGAAGCCAGACCGCATGATTGTTGACCTTTGTGGCTTGGGTAACGGCTACGCCGTACCTAAGTCCACTAAAGGTTGCTCTCGCATAACTTGCAAAGAGCTGATTAGCTCCAAAGCCGATGAGGACAGCCTTATCGGTACAATGAAGGATGCGTGCCGGAACGACCTGCGCACACCTGTGCTATTTGTGGCATCGCTTTTGCGATCAGGTGCTGGTCCTGGAAGTAGTGAAGGGGCTTGCGTGGGGGGTGAAAAACGTTCTGGTGGGAAATACAAGGTTTTCAGAAGTGTCTTGAAATCTCTCAAACGCATGCTGAAGAAGTGTGCGGAATTTTCCGACGTCTATTTTTCGCTTGACATGCCTTCTTCATGTTCATGTTGGTCTTGGCCAGAGTTGCATGCTCTTGTTTCAAGTGGCAAGGTGACGAAGGTTAAGGTTGATGATCATGTTGGTGCTGATGGCGATGGTGGTGGACGCAGGATCATGTTCTCTAACATGCCTGAAGCGGATCGTTTGGTGATGAGACCGAATGATTGCTTGGACCATGATTCGAAGAGCAGTTTGTTGCAGCGCATTGATGTTTCATGGCGGTCAATTGCGAGAAATTTTCGCAGCCTTGTTCGAGCTCATGTCAGTGTCAGTCATGTTGCACATGAATCTGAGGACATTGCACGGCAGCAACATCAGTGTGTAGACGCTGGTGAAGGGGCTATTAGACAGCCCCAACTAAGGAACAACTAAGGTCTGACCAGACGGATCGGGGAAGGGTGCCTCTTACGGAGAACCCGGAACCGTGAAGTCGAGTAGGGTGTAGGGACTTCCCTCCTACGGAGGAAGGACCGAAACCCGAGCCATGGCTGAAAGCTACAATGCCTACGAGCTGGCCTTCGATGGAGTGGACCACGAGGAAGTTTTCCCGTCTGGTGGGATGATGCGAACGTTTCTGAAGTTCCACAAGTTCCTGGAGATGTATTCTGGGGACGCGTCGCAGAGCGTCTCGCTCCCGCCGAAGATTACGAAAGACAAAGTGGTCGACAATGATCTCATTCGCACATGGGCAGCTTTCAAAGCACCTCCGTTGGTTTTGTTGTTCACGTGTGCAAATCTGTCGTCAGGTGGAGATCTTTCCATTCGAGTCCGAGAAATCCTCAAAGCTTGCTTACTTGCCGCTCCTGAGGAGTACATGGACAAACCCTATGGGGAGATACTCGCCATGGTCACTAAGTTCGGTGGAGGTCTCAAACACATTGTTGCTGACCACGAGGGGAAATACAGTGCCATCACCAGGTTCATGGTGGATGAGGAAGTGATCCGCGATGATGCAAAATTGGCTGTGGTTGAACTGGAACAAGAACGAAAGCAAGTTCGGTTCGACTTGAACACTGCAACAAGGAACATCGTCACTGCGGACGGCTACTACAACCTCGCTGTTCTCATCAACTCCGTGGAGACGCCCTACCAGACTGTGACAGACACGAGAATTCAACAATGGTATACGGTGAATCAGGACTACTACCACAAGTTGCCAATGTCGGGCAGAGCACCTGACCAATCAGACCTGTTGGCGGAGCCTACGTTATGTAGGGTGTGCAAGCTGATGTACATGTTCGCGAAACACACTGGATATGGACTACGGACCTACAACCAGGAATGTGCTGCGAACAACGACGGCGCCACGCCACTCAACGTTCACCAGCTGGCCATGATGATGCGCACAATGCCTCAAGGCATGGGACACCCGCTCGCCTTTGCGATGAACTCGCTGCAGGCGTTCAGTGTCTGTCTCCACGTGCTTCATTCCTACGTATCATGGGTTGATCCAGACACTGGACACCCGCATTACAGATGGTCAAATGATGTGCTCCCTGATTCCGACTACACCACGTACGCTTTCCTCAAGCACCACGTGGATGCTGTATGTGCAGATCAAGACAGGAACGGTTTCCAATTACCGGATGCGTTCCGTAGCTACACCTGGAATCAATGCGGAGTTGAATCTGGATATGTGGTCGACTGCTCTACCAAACGCGCCACGTTGAGCATATGGGAAGCAGAATTTCAACAGATGGAGGCACCAAGACCGCTTATGCAAGATGATGGCCTATTTCCGCCCAATCTTCAACGGCATCCTAGCTGGGTGTATTCAACGGGGAGGGTGGCGATGCCTACGGCAAGCAACCTCGAACCGGAAGGAATCGTGCACCCTGAGCATGGAAGAACGCCGGGACAACCACAAGGATCTGCTACCGAGCCTCGAGCCACCCCTAGCCACGGACCAAAGAGGGCAAGGACGGACGAGGCAACGGCATCGGCATCATCATCTTCTGCGGCACCTCCTCCACAACCACCGACTTCGCAACCGGAAGAGGAACCATCGCAACCGACATGGGAGGAAGCTCCAATCCCCGCTGGCGCTCAGGAAAGTTGGTACCATTACGTCAATATTGATGAAAAGGGCTGTCGCTCAAGCTTGCTGGCGACGACCCGTGATCAAGACGAGTACCCACCTACCATTGACGAGACGCCAAAGTTCGTGGCCAACCACGATGTGGGGACCACACCAATTCAGCATTACGTCAGAAGACTGGTGACCTACTTGGCAAGGATTCGATCCGTCTCTCAAAGTGACGACAAGGGTCTCAACCTGAAGGTCTACGTGAAGCTGAGCACGAAAATGTGGTTACGGATGTACTCGCGGCTATACCATGCATTGGCATTGGTGTCGTGCGTGCATCTTCCTTCTCCTCCAATGCTTACCTCGGCAGTGATGATCGAGGCAGACAGCGATCTTGTCGACAACGATGAAATGCCGGCAGAAGCAAGGATCAATACCATGAACACGCTGAACGGATTTCGCAATAGTTTGGGTATGGGTGGCAAGCCTGATGCCGCGACTATGCGCTCTCAATGCACGATCCTCGTCCAAGACTTTGACATGGTCGCAAGGACCAGAGGGTCATCGCATACAGTGAGGGAGAATCTCGTCATGCATGGATGGAGTGAGATCTACACTGTGAGCCCGTCGATCACCGCAGGTGCCAACTACAACTTCCAAGTTACGAAAGGATCTTTGGAATCTGTGAATGAGACATTGCATGGCTTAACTGAAGAGCAGCTTGCAACCGTCACATTGCACTACCATCTGTCTCTCCAAGCGATCCTCATCGAGAACATTTCATTTCCGATGAGTGAGGTCGGAGACGGAGCAGCGATTCGTGCTGATTTGCAGCGACAGCTCAAGGCCACGTACGTTGACCCCATCATTGCGGCAGGGAAGCGTACCACGCGCCCTCCAATCGTCAACATCAACCACGACTTACGGTTCGTAGGAGCAGCCAGCAATTACCTTCGACAGAAAGCTTCTATGTTCACTGGTTTCCACGCGCTGGGAATGTACATTGAACTGGAGTTGCGGGCCCGAGCATGTGTGGTGATTCATGGATCTTCGTTTTGGTCAAGAATGTACAGTCAGGCGAAACATGCGTCGTCCGGCGTGCACACTTTGTCAGTCGAGAAGGTACCGCCACCAGATAATCGGGTCAGGTTCAAATTAGGCCTAGCTATCTATGAGAAGCAGCTGTTTTGCGAGAAGATGGTATCTACGTGCTTTGTTGAGGCATCGAAAGTTCGCTCATGGGACGAGACAGTCAGAACCGACTTAGTTGCTCACCCGTCGCTTGTCGAGATTTGGGAGGACAAGAGTGAAGTCAAGACGACCACCAAGATCTCGCAAACATGGTTTACGGGGGAACAGCAGCAACAGATCAGGTCGGGTGCCCAGGGTGACACGGTCGCTGAGTCGTCCACAGTCACCTGGCAGGATTTTGACATCGCCATGACCGTTCCCGAGGCCTATTACGACAACCGGCACTACTGGTTCAGGATCGACACCTATGCGACCCCGAACACTGGTTATGTCAAAGGGAGAACGTTCTATTGCCAAGGGTGTGAAGGAATGAAGTTGGCTGAGTGCTACGCACAAGCCTTCTTCAAACCAACCGGAAACGGGTATCCTGGGCACTGCATTGGTTGCGCGCATACTTCAGCTTTGAAGATGCAGCATCAAATCAGCTCCTTCAATGACTTGATCGCGTCCCAGAAGTACACCTTGGCTTGCGCAAAGCACCTTTATGACCTGAGGCTTCAGTTTGTGGATCCTCGTGTGGACATCAAGGAGTTCCTCAAAGTTTGTGCAGAGATGGTCTACGAAGACATCGGCAAGACGGTTTCTCACTATGGTGGTCTCCGAATCACAGCCAGTCAGGCCATCGAGTACGCGGCATGGGGAAAGGCCAAACAGTTGGCGTGGGACAGAGGGTACGACTCCGAAGGCCAGACATGCTACATCTGCTACTACGACGCCGGGAACTGCGCTTATGCTGGTTTCATGAGGATGCTTTTGACTCCAGAAGAGCGCCAAGAATGCTACCGAGGGTCAGTCTTGCCCAAAGAAGAGCTCCTGGGTGACACATTGGAGCTGGCACTCGGGCTTCTTACGATTGCCATGAGACACCCAAGTCATTTTCCGAATTGGGGTGGCCTTGAGGGAGCAAATGCGTGCGTGAGGGGAATCGAAATATCATTCTTCCGCTACGCGTCGGCCGAAGCTATCGAGCTGATCACGGTTGACTCCCCACGCAAAAGGACACCGCCCAAGAAGAATGAAGCAGTCGCTGAGATCGTCAACAACATGTCCGCTGACCTCGTGATTGATTTCACAGTGATCGTCGATGGTGATATCTACCCTGTCGAGATTACGAGAACCGACGAGACACAGGCCGCTGACAACGTCACGGACGATCCAGGGTTCTCAGTTGCTCCACCAATACCTGCACAGGATGTGGATGTGGATGCGAAACCCGAAGAAGAGCAAGGTGCAGAAGGCCCTGATCCCAGGCATGCAATTCGTGAAGGATTTGTCACGCAGCTTCAGGACTATGTTGGCGTACTCGCTCAGGGCGAGATGTCAGTCAGAAGCGATCGCATCACATTCTGTGTTGCTTGTGGCAGTGACCTACACACTCTGTCAAATTGCACAGAGAATGCTGCAACCCGGGACCTGGTACTTCGAAGCGTCCATATCATCAAGGAAAGTCTTCTTCGATATCCACGTCGAGTACCTTCACAAGAGGCTGAACCAATGGACGTTGACACCACAGATCATGTGAGTGTTGCATCCTCGGACCGACGACCCAAGGCCAAAGCCCGACCGCGACGCGGAGGCGAAGCCGTTCGGGGTGATGTGGTCTTGATCCGTTATGAGAACAAACACAATCTCTGCACGGATGTTGAAAATCGTCGGGGCCTAAATGATGCTTGTGGCGTACCATTGCAGGATTCGGGACCAGAGAATAGCCAGCGAGTGGTGGACATCATTGAACAGCTTTCGGACCATCGCGACCGACGCCTACCCCAACGGGGAGACCGTCCTAGCTATGTGTACGACGAGAACACCAACAGCTACACCAATCCAGGCTATGAATCCATCGGCGTCGGAAGGCCAATCCGGTGCGGAATTCTCGACCTGATCCCAACCAAGGGTGCAAGCTTCATCAACAATCGGTGGGACATCGTGAACGAAGTTGTCCTTCGCAACATCACTCGTCAGCGCAGATTGAACGCGGATTGGGCGCTATCATGCATCCAGTCTGACTTGCGCCACAGAATCGCCAGGCGCCCAGGCTCCGAATGGCTTGACAACAGGTGCCAGGTGGCATTCAACAGTGTCATCAAATGTGATGAAGGAGGATGGGTGATGATCGAAGACATGGTGAGGCATGAGCCACTATGGACCCATGAAAGCAGACGCATCACCGAAGGGGTCTCAAGGACCGATGATCAACAGAAGAAGAGAGTGTACAATGAAAGACTTCAGCTATTGTTCCAGGGGAACATGATTGCAGCCACGAAACGCAACAAGGCCAAGATTCGGTTGCAGTTCCTTGGTGTGAGAGTGAAGGACCCCGGCACGGAAGTTCTTGGGTCAGCAGGTTCGAACATGTTGGTATCAGTTCGGGACCAGATCGCAGAGATCCAGAGCAACGACCATTGCCGACATGGCCAGAGGTACCTGAACCAATGCAACGGCTGGGTGAAGCCATGGGCAGTTCGGGCTACGAGTGGTCACTCTGCGCATTCAGATCCCCAGAACAACTTGCTTCAGTTGGACAAGAACAGGTTTGCAATATCTCCATCTATGACGCTCTTGCAACGTCTTGGAGGTGCATTCCACGCTACGGCATGCCGCAACTTGGATTCCATTGTCACGCAAGGCATCATGCCTGGTTCGGAGGACCCCGACGGGGACTTCGACCATGGGCGCCAATTCCGAG
>CAJNDT010000404.1:160533-220087 GCA_905221615.1 Symbiodinium sp. CCMP2592
TTAGCCCACCGGTTGGGGCTATAAACCCTAAACCCGAAACCCTAAACCGGAACCAAACAAACAAACCCTAAATAAAACCCCTAAGCCCTAAACCCGAAACCTGAAAAAACCTTTCCCTACCCCAACCCTACACCCTAAACCAACCCTAAACCCGAAACCATAAACCGGAAACCCAACGCTAAACCGAAACCCTAAACCCGAAACCCTAAAACACCCTACCCTAACCCTAACCCTAAACCCTAAACCAACCCTAAACCTAAACCCTAAACCCCTCAACCTAAACCCGAAACCGTCCCGCACCAGCATCAGCACCAACACCAACTCACCAACAAGAACAACACCGACACCGGCAGCGGAACCACCACCAACTCACCACCAACACCAACACCAGCACCAGCACCATCATCAGAACCATCAGCAGCACCAGCACCAAAGCACGAGCACGAGCACGAGCACCACCACCACCACCACCGCCACCACAACCACCACCACCACCGCCACCGCCACCGCCACCGCCACCGCCACCGCCACCACAACCACAACCCCAACCACGGCAACATGAACATAACTAACCACCACAACCAACAGCATCACCATAAGCTTAACGACCACCACCAACAACGAGCTAAGTCAGGCAATGCAAAAAAAAACGACCAAGCGTTGCCCGATACAATAACACCCTCCCCACCACCCTCCGTGACCGGCGGAGGATCGGAAGAAAGCAACCCAGAACACTCCAGAAGGGTAGACCAAGCTCACTCGCTGTGAGTCTCACTCTTCCTCGCCGGCTCCGGGTCGTGTGTCCGGCCTCGCAGCGCTCTCGATCATGGACGGGCCATGGAAGCCAAACCAGAGGGCTCTCCCAGGAGGGTCGGCCATGGAATTGCTTCCCCAAAGGGCGCTGCCAAGAAAGAGGTCCACACTAGCATCACCGGGTCTTTGGATGAGCCCTCCTGCACAGCCAACCGCGAGGACTAGCCCCACCCATCTCCCACAATCCAGTATTCGGAGTGGTTACCGACACGGGGCCAGCTGAGCTGCCTTTCGTGCCGGATCATGAGAGGACGAGTGGTTAACTGAGAGTGTCTGGCGCCACAATCCCCTTCACCACAAGTGCCAGCACACAGAAGCCCACCCGCCGAACATCCCGATCACCCAACCCCACATACCGCGAAGGCAAGCAGCAACAAACAATTCGGCAACAAGGCAGGCAGACGCAAACCATCAACAACATCGGCATTAAACATACCATTTCCTGCCCACCATTGATTGGAACACAGCATGCATAAAGCAAGTAAACCACAGAGAACAAGGGCACAACATCCGAAACTCTTGTGTAAACCCTAGCGGCTCGAAGCCTGGAACCAGAACCAATCCCGCAACTCTCGACTCTCAACCGTCAAGAGACCCCTAACCGTAGCCCATAGCAATGGCCAACCCAGCCCTGCCTGACCAGCAATGCATACGACACGATGACCCACGACGCGTTCGGGGGGAGAGGAGTGCTGCCAGCGTAGACGACCTGCACCTGCTTCGGGAACAGATTCAGTACTTCCCAGTATTTATCCCGACAGCCTAGACTGACTTGCGATTGAGGTTTAGAGTCTGGGTTTAAGGTTTAAGAATTCGGATTTCACAGGCATCACAACTTGCAGCATCATGATGGCACACCGTGCAATAGCTTGGAGAAGAAGGTAAGCTCGCATAGCCGACAACTCCACAAACCCTAACCTTGCTAAGCCCCCTGGATCCGCCTTGCAAAACCCTATAAGCATCCAGAAGAGCTTTGCTAATTGCCCCCGAAACCACAAGCTGTCGGACCTGAGGTTAGTAATGTAAACCGCTGCTTCATAGAGCTCTCTCTTTAAGGCCCTTGATATGACGATCTCCAGTATTCCGTCGGATCCATGTTATATCCACAGCATAAAGATACCTCCCTTAGGTGGAGCTTTCGACTTCGGAGGTTGGCTCTGGGGTTCTTCATAGCTTTGGGTTCAACGGTTCGGCGGGGTTAAACTCTAACCGGTGGGTTTCTGGGCTGTAGAGCGGGTTTGAAGGTTTAGGTTTCCAGGGTGTAAGTAAGGTGTTAGGGTATACAGGGCCTTGTGGTTAAGGCTCAGAAATAAGCCTTGCTACAAAGGAACTTGGTCAGTCCCAGAATGCTAGAGAGATACATACATATCTATATGTATATATATGCATATGAACAAAAACACTGGTTTATGTCTGATAAGGCATGGGTAAGCACACACATACATGCACATACATACATGTAAACTCCGAACCTCTCAATCCAAAACCCTAAACCCTGGAATCTCACTAATTAACTAATCTACACTAAGCCCCAAAACCCTAAAGCGCGAACTCCGAACGACCCAACCCCCAAACCCTAAACCCCAAAATCTTCTCTGCACCATGCCCTCAACCCTGCCTCTAGACTCTAGAATAACCCTTCAGCCCCAAGCCTCTAAACCCTAAATCGCACTCTCCGAATCGCCCAACCCCCAAACCCTAAACACCAAAATCCCAACTAATCTGCACTAAGCCCTCACTCAACCCTCAGTCTCTAGAATAACCCTTCAAGCCCCAAGCCCTAAACTCCCAAAACGCATCGCCAGGAGAAAGCCATAGGCCCCAAGACCAGATGGCCAGGGCAATGAAAGCTCGCAGGCTCAGCTTCTGAGGTCGGGAGGTTGCGAAAACCGCTTACATTATGTATGTGTTTCATCACAGTGTGCATACATGCATATGTATGTAAAAATGTGTATGTATGTGTGCATGCATTTTTCACATATTATGATACATGTATGTGTGTTTTTTAACTTCATTGTTTGGCTTGTCTATAGCGGCTTTACAGGTAGGCTTTGGTGTGACCTCGTGAAGGTGAGCCTCTACAATTGCTCTCATGGAACCCCCAAGCACGATGTCCAAAAGCGGTAGAAGTTTTGCAGGGCTTCGCCTGGCCGCCACTGCTCTGCTGCTCGAAGCGCTCCTCGAGCTCGCTGGCGAACTCCTTCCGCTCAACTCTCCAACTGTTCTATCACAGCTCTTCAGGGCCATTGGGGTTTATGAGGCTGCAAGGCCTGTGGAGTGGATCCAAAAACCTACTGTGTCTTTTGTGGAGGGGAGGATTTGAGCTGCCATGTTTCTTTTTTTGGTAGTTTTGAAATTCCCACACGGCCGATGGACAAAATCCTGCATTACCCGTAATGAGGAACACATCAAAATCCCAACAGAATCGGGTCTTTAGGTACAAACTTGATTTTGTGATGACCCGACCATCATGATCGGTTCCCCCTCTGAGGAACATCTCAAAAATCCGGTATTGCAGGATTCTCAAATAATCTGTTAATACACTGGGCATCAGCCGTAGTGGCCCCAGTGTTTAAGCTCCGCTTGCTGGCGCCCTTATGTGATGGACACACAGATCTTTGCAAACAGACGCAGCGGAGTCCGACTTCGAAACAAGTGGCCTCCGTAATGCCAAAGTGGCATCAAAGCCTCCGAGTCCAAAAGTGATCCTGAAAGACCGACAATACTTTCTTTAATCCGTACTAGTTTAAGCTAAGGGTTACTATTAAAACTATAAGGGTTACCATAGGGTTACTATAGGGGTTACTACAGTACGAGGTACAAGGGCTATTCAAACGTGAAGCCCAATGAAGAGTATTCTGACAGGCCTCGTGCCGTTCATAGCAATGCTGGGCTGCCCAGGACTGGGACATGGAAGTCTCATCCCAAAAGCTACCGATGAACCTTCAAACCAACATAAAAGCCCGGCACGTCTCCTCTGCCCGATTTAGTTGCTAGGGTTCAGGAGCTTACGGTTTGGGGATGTTCAAGGCGCTTCTGGCCACCTGGCGGTTAAGGACGTCAACAAAACCGATAGACGTTCAACAAGCTTGTAGATCCGCCCTGAAACCTGAACCTGATGGGACGTACAACTGACTAGGTCCCGCGATCCCTTGAGCCTCCAAGTCTTTGAAAATGCGCACAGGCACAATCCTTGAAATCGGCTGAACCCTCAACTTAAAATCTCAGGTGATTTTGAAGCCTAGAACTACGCATCGCCTAATCCTAGAAAGGCACCGAAAACCGTGCCCTTTATCTAGAGTCCGCAATAGAGTTACAGCCTTTGAAAATTACAATACATGTATAGCCCCTTTACGAAACCCTTACAGTGCTCCTTGCAGCAACGTGTGGAAGAATCCTTAAAGGAAGCCTGCTCTCCAACAACTGCCAAGGCCACTCCTTGCCATGGGTTTGCTGCCAGCTCTCGCAGTTCTTTGCTGCTTCTCGGCCACTGCCTCAAGATCAAGAAATGGACGGTTTAGTGGGTTTCGGGCTTTAAAGGCAGGGATTTAGGATTTTAAGCTTTTGGGGCTACCACAGCGCCCTAAACCCTAAACCCCCGCTAAGTGAAACACATTCCCAAGCCGAAAACCCTAAACCCTAAAACCCGAAACTTCATACCCACAGCCTAACCCTAAAACCCTTGACCCCAAACCCGAAAGCCCAGAGAGAGAGAGAGAGAGAGAGAGAATTTCAAGAACCTTGAACTACCCTGAGCCCCTGAACCCTAACCCTTGCTGGAAAGAAAACATTATCTATACTACTATACGGCTCAAGCATTTGGAGTTTGGCTTTCAATCGACCGACAAGCAAAACCAAACTGCAGGCACATCGACAGCCAGTGAAGGTCCGAAAACTGTCGTACCAATGAGTCGTCACAAAGAAGTGCAACCCCAGGGAACACGACATGAACCCTAAGCTACCCTGCACTCTAAGCCTGACCCTAAAACCCTAGACCCGAAACACAAGAGAGTGTCTTTCTAGGGTTTCGGGTCTGGGGTGTTAGGCTTAGGGTTTAGGATAGTTTAGGTTCTCAATTATGTCTTGCTCTAAGGTTTCGGGTCTGGGTTCTAGGGTTTTATTTAGGCTTAGGCTTAGGCTTTAGAGTTCTTGGAATTGTGCCTGTCTCTCTGGGGCTTCGAGTCCAGGGTCTAGGGTTTTGGGGTCAGGCTTTGGCTTTAGGGTAATTTATTTAGGTTTCTCGAAATTGTGTTTTTTTCTCTAAAATTCTAGAGTTTCGGGTCTGTCTAGCGTCCAGGGTTTTACCCTGAGGCTTACGGCTTGGGGTTCGGAGTAGTTTCGGGCTTGAAACTATGTCTTTCCCTGCAGGGTTTCCGGTCTGGTGTTTTAGGCCCAGGCTTTCGAGTAGTTTGGGGTTAACATAATGTCAAGAATCCTACCCTATAAATTCCTCCGTCGACGTATAATACGGGGGTTCTTTAATCGAGGTTCCTGCTCAATGATGTTTTCGATAAAGGTCCTAGTTCTTGAACGGTCTCCCATGTTTCTTGAGAAATGCTGCAACTCCAATAATCCTTGTCCTGGTTGTGGATACCTCTAAACTCCAGACTCTAAACTCCTAAGCCCCAAGCACCTGCAGCCGGAAACCTTCATCCCCTAAACCCCGCGGACCCAGACTGAAGTTTTGTGAAGTGCAATCTGCAGGGTCGTCTTTGAATTCCGGTGTGTTTATTGAAGACTCTGGTCAACGCACAGTGTTCTCCCAAAGATTAACCGTGTAGTTCTTGTCACTACGTTTCTGTAGACCGGTCTTGGCTATACTTCACAGAATTCCTGTCAATCCGGGTAAACTGACCAGCAACTTGTCGCAAAAACCCGAAGGAGCAACATCTTGAAACCTGAGGTTTGAAACCCCCACAGCCTGCATCCGAAACCAATACTCGCTCACACACACAATCCGGAAAAATCCCAAAACACGTTTCTATATCTTGCAACACAAACCCCTAGCCAAAGAACCTGAACCGGGAAACCCAAAACCTCTCGACCCGAACAACTAAAGCTGCGTACAGAGTCAGTGAAGCGATGATCGACATCATCAGCAATGTCCTTACCATTGTTACAAGCCTACCAGAGAACTAGCCCATCTCGTCTAGATCCATCTCCACCGAGCTGATGCTGAATGGCAAGTTGATGAGGACGATGATGAGAGTGCCAGTCATAGTGATTCTCATGGTCACCGGTGCCATAAATAAAGAGTGGAGGTAACTAACAATAACGAGTTCCCGGCAAGCCCACCACCCAAACACACGCAACCTGGGCGGTTTTGCGGTGATTCTGTCGTGATGTGGCTTTGACTTGGCTGTGATTCGGCTGTGATTTGGCGTTGGCTGTTGTATGGTTAGGCTGTGTTTGGCCGTGACTCAGCACGTCACAGCAAACATACTCGATGACAGGGGAAACACACACTCTTGTCGAGGAGCCCTGGACGTTGACAGACTTGGCAATTGAATGATAATGATGGTGATGGCGGCGGTGGTGAGTACGGTTACCATCATGATGAATCCGACGATGCTGATTTGTGATGCTGCTGACGAAGATGGTGATGAAGGCAACGATGGTGTGTTGGGATGACCGTGATGCCGTGGACGACAGTGATGACGGTGAGGACCACGACTGTGGAGTATGCACCTGGCTCAGCGCGCGTGTTCCCGATACATTAGCATCCGCACTGCGATTACTCCAGTTTTGGTGCTCGAGTGTGAGGGTTCGGTGTCTCAAGCTTGGAGCTAGCAGTCCTTACTTAAGCTTGAAGGCAAGCTTGCAGCGTCTTCCTTCATCGAACCCGTGGATTCGGATGCGGGATCCCCAACCCCAGCCCGGACGCAAAGGACTTTGCCGGCATGCACTGCTCGGCTGCTCGGCAAGACGAGGTTCCAGCTCTTTAAGAGTATTCCCCTCCGATCGTATCTACGATTTCGGACTGAAGTTTTCATGGTGTTAGGTTTGGGATGAGAGCTTGGACGTTTGGACCACACCAACTACCCCTTTTCGAAACCACACATCTTGCAGACGTTTCAGGCAACTCACCGTCATCCACCGATGAGGATCGCACGGTTGCGGCCTTTGTCCGTTGCTTGTGCATGGCTTGCCGTGGCGGCGTTTCAAAAATTGCAGAAAACACTGACAATTCAAGAAAACATCTCACACACAGACCGTCCAATCCCTACAGGACTTCAAATCTACATAACCCAAATGCCAAAGGCTGTGGATTGTTGCACGCATAGCAATCGCAATCGCAAAGTCATTGCTCCTCAGCTGGTGCACCAGCTATAGTCAAAGCAAACGTAGAACGAATATCCCAACACAACAGTCAAAATATTTAAAACTGACCAAGCCACATTTGGTGAAAACAACCAATCCAAACACACATCGAACAGATCATGGTCGTGTAGCGACTGTCAGACTACCATAGTCATAACACCAATGGTACAAACCAGGAGAGCGTGACCGAAACGATCATCCAGACAACTACTGATGACAGCAGTGACGGCAACAAGAAGAACGAGTGGTGCTATCATGATCAACCCCATCACAATAACCATGACCGGCATGCACACCATTGATCATGTTCATTGCGGTTGATCCATCATCATTACCGCAGCTTTTACCATCCCCATCGTCATCGCCATCATTATCATCGTCATCGTCATATCATCATCGCAAGCAGTACCCATCCCAACAATGGTACCAACAGCACTATCACCACTAAAGCCAAGACCAACATGACTCCATCAGCAGCACTACTGTCATCACGTGTCATCGCTATGCCTTTCGTTGTCATGAACACGTGCTGACCTTGTGCCATGTCCTTGTCCATGCTCGCAAACTTATCCCCACCGCTAGACGCTGCCCTTGCGCGTACTGCACCAGCACTCAAGAGCGCAAATGCACAACAACAGAGGCTGTAACACATGACAACGAATTTGAAAACCTACTTTGTATATATCTATATGTATGTAGGTATATGTATGTGTATATATATATATATATATATATATATATATATCCTATAAGATGCCGGCCGCCCCAATAAACAGCACACCGATAGAAGGCATATGAAAGCATCCTGTCCTCAGGAAATCAGAACAGTAAACTTCAGCTTCATCTGGAGGAAAGGTTTCATTGCAAATCTTCTGAACTCCTTCTAGAGTTCTTAAATTCCTTCAATAAGCCGCTGCCCGAATGCTACATAAACACACCGTCGATCCCGACACAGACCTAGCATCACTTGTGCATCCGTCCATTAACTCCGAGGGCTGAACGTTGGCCCACACGCCGTACAGTATGACCGGTCTCGGCGTGTTCGAGCTCGGGGTGAAAAGCAGTAGGGCTTTGAAGGTTAGTTGCGAGTAAATGTTCGTCTGAACCCGAAATCAATGCTCAACTCACTGAAGTCCTCTTGCACAAAAAGAACGGACCATACAGTGAGACTGTGACAAACCTTGCTGGGATCCAAGTCCCCACGTTATTTGGCTAATAAGCGTGTTCCAGGGTTTACGTGGTGTCGGAGTTTGTACGGCATACAGAACACTGCAAGGGCGTCTGTGTTTTGCACTTTCGCCTCAAAACCAGGACTGAAAGCTTCGGACTTAAGTTGGGTCTTGGTACAAGCCACTTCTGTCATGACGATTAATCTACCGATTAATTAATGCTTAGCGAAACCATGACAATCAAATCCCATCAGACATCACACCTATGAGCCCATGCTACACTTGCAGGAGCGTAGACAACTTCGTGCTATCCACACTTACAGAAGTTCGACGCGTCTGACACGAACCCATCTGGTCCTTGTGGCCCTAGCATCCATAATCCGACCCACCGCATCGAACAGTACTTGCGATTCTGAATGTCCTTAACTGGACCCCTCAACCCCAAATCCTAGCCACTAAACTGACATCCTGCTTGTCATCCATCGTCGGCCTCCAAGTAAACTCTCGCCTGCAAATTTGTTCAGCTTAGTTTGTATTTTTTCGCCATGCGGGATTTCGCGATCTGTTCACGCTGAAAGGCTCTGCATCAAGGCCCGAGCGTGAAACCAAGCCGGGGCGATGGCAGACACCTGGGTCGCAACACCACAGGTGATTCCAGGTTCCATGTCTTCCGCTGCGGCACGCAATTCCTGGCTTCTGCTCTTTGGCAATAACATAGAACATGAGCAGCAACATGCAGTGACGGGATTCAGGCAACGCGCAGTACAGCCGGAAACATCGACAACTAAAGCCTCTAGACATCCAAGGCAACACACAATCCTTCCAGCCCTAGTCATGAACGGTCACTATGCCTCAACCCTGCACGACGATCACAAACAAGCAGTGTATAAACAATGACAGCGTCATTTTTAATCTCTATTCGGGGCTTTCGACTTTGACTGTGGTGTTTGGAGCTTGAAGGTCCCGGGACAGGGCTACAAAGACAGATTGCCAGAAGTCTTTGGTTTGAGTCAACAGGTAGCTGTTGAGATGGGGATCCAACGCAATGCTCTCAGATGTCCAGGATTGACCTCCGCTTCCTCAACCTGCGAAGTCGTGATGAATGCAAACGACCGGCGACCCACTGATTCACAGTGACAAGCTGCCGACCAGCCAAAAGCACTGGAAGCACCAAGTCCAACGCGGTGATCTTGTCTTTTGGGAGTTTGACATGATTGTAAGTACGTATAAGCAGTGATTGTAAGTACTTGTAGCAGTGACCGTAGAAGCATTCCTCTGCACCTTGTACGTATAGATACTGCAGCAAGCTGGGGCAAGCATGGAACCGCGGCACCTGCGCCGTGCGTTAAACATGACACTCAAGCCCGAAATGAGCAATAGTGCCTCGAGGTTGTTTGATTGGGACCATGTCCGGGAATGCAAGCCAAATACGAACCCCCCTAAAGCCCACAGTTACCACGCGTACTGAGAAGATTTAGCAGATCTACTCACACTGGACAGTTTAGACTTCACAGCCTCATCATATATACACCTGTCCGCAAAGACAGCATTTCTTACGCAAGACTCCACAGAAAAACATGTGCACCTCGAGTCTTTGCCATCCCGGGGTGTATTGACTGTGACTTCGATGGCACTTGCGGCGCTGGCCGGCCGGAAGGGCGCGGCGTCGGGACACACAAAGAGCGGCAACAGCAACCGCATTAGCCAAAGCAGTAACGATGCAACGGGCACTTGGCTTGCGCTGGATCTGCTCTAACTTTAACCGTCAGACCAGAGAACGAGTGATGCAGTGCTTCTGAAAACCAAAAAAAACCCAGCGACTCGCATCATGAAAACGACCCTGAACCTATGTAGGTGCTCAGGTCCTGGCCACAATTCGGTAGCCGTCTTGGGATCCTAGCCTGGACAGGTGCATCACCAAAGCCCAGAAGATTTTCCAGAAGCAGAGCCTTTCCACATACTTCACACTGCTCCATGCCCGTCTTGACTCTTCCTGAACTGAGGCCTTAGACTCAAATGCAGGCTGGCCTTGAAAAGGTTCATTTCTCCTTCCCGGCACTGAGCTCTCGAACCGCTATCTTGCACTACGCTCACCCAGAACGAGTTCCTTCGGAGTCTCGAAAGGTAGCCGTCAATTTAGAAGAGCTACATCGCGGGGAAGAGAGCGCTGTAGACATCTGCTCAAGAAGGTCACATACCGTCAAAGACCTGAAGGTTCGCAGGGACCTGTGTCGGGCCCCTCGCACCTTGATCGCTTTCAGAGCTGCCTGCTCCCCATCGTGGATGGGATTGACATGCAGCTCCCAGCGGCCAAAAGGGTATGCCTGCGGAGGGCTTGGACCGCCCAGACACTTTTGCTGATATTTGCACGGCCTTCAGTATGAGTCGCGCGCATAGTGCTCCGTAGGGAGGGCTCGACACATGCTTCGTTGCTTCGTCTCGCTCGAGCTGGAGCCAACAGCTAGACGTGCGTCTGTTCTTCGATAAACCTAAATTCTTTTGAAGTCTCGATCTCTCAACGCCGGGGCCTGCATATTTATGTCGGCAACCAGCTCTCGCACAACCGGCTTGGTTTTCGAACGATGAGTTCAAGGGCTTGGGGCCTGCTAGCGTTGCTTGACATGTAAACACGCTGAAACATTCGATGTCTTGATCGGCCGGTCCCACATGATATACACACGCACACCCACTGCTTAAGCATTCAATCACAACAACAATTTCAATGTAGGTGTCGATTCGCATGTGTGCACATCCAAAGAAGGACATGTCACGTTGCCGCATTCCGTCATTGACTTCGTTTTCGATGCACAAGGGCCTGGTACCGAAACCCGTTGCAACTTGAACACTGCGCACGACGGGTGAAGCCACCGCAACGGGATTTCGAGGTTGGCGGCAGGAGGTGATGGATGCGGAACAAGTGTCACGACAGACAAGTCGCACGAACCATCTCTGCCAAAACAGCCTCTCCCAGGGAGGGTGGGCGGGTGAAACATCGTGTGTTCACGGCGTGACTGCGCATCGGCAATAATTGATGGTAGAATTGAATCACAAATTCACGCTTCATGTTACATCAAAAGGTGCAGGCTACAGAGAGTACTCAGATGAGCTCAAAGTGAATATCACCATGTAAAACAATTTCTTCAAAAGATAGCAACACCGAGCATTTTCAGTTCAACTCAAAAAGGCAATCAAAATTTTCATTTTCATGCTTTTCCATGCCACAATGAAACAAGTAAACACACACTTGGTCTTTCTCTCTCTAGTACGCCATGCCTACTCAGGACAGGCCTGTCAACTGTCAACACGTTGGAGTTTGCCGCCGTGATCGGCCGGTCTTACTCGTGACACACAAACGCACCGCTTGAGCGTTCAATCAAGAGGAATTAATTTTCCGAGCAAGTTGATGTCCTTAAACTTGGCGCCGGGATTAAAATTGGGGTTGGGGTGATCTCGAACCCACAACCTGGCATTAGGGCTGCGGTTGAACCCAGACCCTAACCTCAAGTTGGGGTTCTGGTCAAACCGACCCCAGAACCTGAGGTTGAGGTTGTTGGCCCCCGCCCCTTCGACTCGGCCCTGGTGCTGCAATTATTTTCTCGGTGGCGGACTTTCAAACTCTGAAGCTCCTGCTGTCTGAAGGGTTTACGCCGATTGCAACCTAAAGTCGGTTACAGTAGCTACCCGAGGTTGGACACGCTCTCTCTGGGGGGGTTACTTCTTGCCACCAAACCTACCTGTCTGGGGCCAAGGAGTTCCCTCTGCGAAGAAGGTAAACCTCCGGAAATTTTACAAGGCCCGTAGTCCAGCTGTAAGGGGCTGTAAGGGCAGACCGCGGCCCTTAGGAAGCGGAACGGCTTTTCGGAGGCAAAACCTATTAAGCTGCCAAAACAAGGAGTCTCTGCAGTTTAGGCCTCCAAAAGAGCAGAGGGCCTCTGAAAGGGTTCAGGAGGGAGAAACTTCCAAACTCCGAGTTAGGACCCCTCTTGCTTGTTGGCACCGTTCCTGCTGCAACCATCTGTGTTACCTCCAAAAAGGGTGAAGATTTGCCTCACAGGAGGTCTTACTGCGGTCCTCCAGCTGCTTTCTGGGCTGGGTGTGGAGAAGCCGGAGCCCACAATCACTACATGTCAGGTTAGCAGTCGTGTTGGCAGCGATGTGGGGTTTCTGGGTCCTGGATGAAGTCGCAGAACCATTCAGCAACCGTCTGCTTGTGACCCCGTCCATTATTGTTCAAAGATCGTGCTTTGTATTAAGATGTCTATTGTGTTTGAACCTCCAGGGATGAATGCTTGCACTCGCACATGTCGCATGCAGAAAGTTCGAAGCTCGACGCTATTTTCACACAGTGGGGTAGCAAGTACCGCACACGGCAGATATCAGATTCGAACTGTCGGTCCTGTGAGACACAAGACTCTTTTCGTCCCCACTTCCAGGAGTCGCAGTGTTAAGCAGGCAGATTCGAAACTCTCTTCACAATTGATAACACCGCTTTGGTCGCCTCGATGGACTCGTCTTTGAATCCTAGCCTCTTGACTCTATCAAGTTTCATCCTTGACGGTTCATCAGCCAGATTGGCGGGTGATGCCACTCTCGCGTACCACGGCAAGATGCCGTGGACATACTCAAGGAAATTGACTTCATCGATAAGAATCCCAGCAACTCCTTTCTTCGAAGAACCGGCGATGTATGCGTGTCTCGCAGCATCATTGTCGATATAACAAATCACTCCAGTTCCAGCAACAGCACCTGGCTGTTCGTATGATTCTGCGAAAGCAGCTGTCTTTTCGACCAAGAGTTTGAAACCGATCAAGACCCCAAACATTTCGAGCTCATATATGATGGTATGCTCATCTTGCAACGACATAGACTTGGCCTGCTGCTCTGAGATCGGCACACTGAAGAAAGAGAGTGCAGAGCCTGACCCGGTAAGAAGAACTCCCCCCAGGCCTCCAGTTCCTGATTCCGTTTCAAACGCCGCATCTGTCAGGATCATGAAAGTCCTGCATGAAACTTGTCCCACCAACCTCGGTTGGGCCATGTCAAGGAACTTACCAAACTCCTCAAGCCGTTCCTTGGCTATCGACGAAAGCTTCGACCTGCCAGTGTAGGCATGCTTTGTCACCTCCGTCAGGCACCTTCTTCCCAGCCTACCGAAAAACTGGGCTTGAGCAAACTGCAGCCTACCCCGCAGTTGCAGAGCTTCCTTCTGAGTCATGGTTCCCTTGTCCAGGAAACCTTTGATCGTAGCAGTAAGCTCTTTGCGTCGTTTCTCAGTGTTCCTGACCTTCAGAACTCCTGACCCCGTCTGGTCAAGCTCGAAAAGAACGCCAAGGGCCTCGAAGCTAGTGTTCCACTCCGTTGTCTTATGAGCTGACAGTTTCCAACCTAACAGCTTCATAACTTCATCGAACGCATGCGAACATGAACTCCTGTCTCCTCCAAGAGCGAGCAGAACAAAGTCGTCGAAATAATTCGTGGTCGGGATTCTGGCCCCTTTGACCAAAATAGTCCAAAGAGCTCTCGCCACTCTTAGGAAAAAGTACACGGCCTTGGTGGAGCCGAAGGGCACAGCTAGTTGTTGGAACAACTTGGGCTTCTCCTCTGCCGGGTCGTAGACCGAGAGGTAAGAAAAATCTAAGCTTGTATCGGATACCGCCAATTGTCTGTAAGCTCCCTTCAGATCCGCCGTTTTCCCATACAACGCGTTCAGGTTCTTCTTTCGAGCAGCACTCGAAAGCGTATTTATCAACAAAGCTATTTCGTCGATAGAGTGTGTAATGGGCTTTTCAGAGACTGTGACCGTATCGTTGATCAAACTCGATGAGTAGTTGTCAATAGGTCGCAGCTTCTCTCCTTGTAGCAACGGAAAACGGGAGCTGACCAAACATCGTTTCGGCAATGACTCGAAATCATAAGGTCCAGAGAGGTATCCACTCTGTACCTCTTCCATCGTCTTATCCCACAACAGCTGATCGATTTCCTTATCACCGCATGAGCCAGTCTTCGCCCGGATCTGCTGTTTGATTTCATCAGACATCCCTATAAGTTGCTCAGTATCCAACCTAGCTTGGTATCCAGCACCCCAGTGATAGGAATGTCCCCCGTCAGCATGGCTCCGTCGATAAGCTCCTGAATCACACCCATATCATCATACCCAATATCTCGCAGCATCTCTTCGAACAGCAAGATACGTTTGGGTTGAAGGATCTTCCTTCTGTGATCCGACATGCCAGCTTTCAGCTTGGTTTCCTCTGGTTCCAACTCTTTGGCTCTTCTGGCCCACTTCTCGATGTAATTCTTCCTCTGAGAACGAACCATTCCCGGCTTGTGTACTAAGTCATGAACGAGGTCTCTCAGATCCTTGTTGCACTTGGATAACTTATGGTATGGGTGTCCAATCTTACCTGCTTTGGCAATAAATTCAATGGGATCCCAGGGGATGCCCACTCGCAAAACTGAGGCTCCATTCAAGTTTTGCATTTCCTGCTGAAGTTGCGGGCTCAATTGCCCCCCTGACTGAGTACGCGACAGAAGCTGGGAATCCTGCGGGAGCGTCCTGAGCTCCGGCAACACACGGGCGCCGTGCGGGACCTTCCAGTCCTGTTTAAGGCGTTTCGATCCGCCAAACGGGTCCTCCAGCTGCGGTGGCAGAAGGACATAGACCACCAACTTCCACTCAGACACCACTTCCGGCATCGCCCCACGTGGCTGATTCATAGCCGAAACTCGCAGAGATTTGTTCACCAAGGCCGGGCTACGGCACGACAGCTGTCGCTGAGTCAGACCGGCAATGAAAACCTCAGCTATCGCCGTGGCAAAAGCCGGCGGATATCCTGTCTGCGCCTCCGAGCGCTGCTGAACCTTAGGTCCCAGAAGCGCCGTCTCCCTGCACACAGTGAGGACTTCGGGCATATTAGACCACACGAGGCTGCGCTGCTTGCTATGTGAGTCCCAATGCTGCCAATCCACCTCCACCCGATGCGGAGGGTGCTGTGTAGATGGTAATCGATTCAAACTCTCCCAAAAGGGGGAAGACACCGAACCCTCAAGGACCATGGGCAGGTTGTTGCTTAAGCATCCCGCCATCACTGCCAGGATGAAAGCTGTAGTGACAGGCTCCGAGGCATGTTTAGGAATACATATCATGACACCCGCAATCTCCCGGTTGTCAAGCCATGTTAGGACAGAGTCACAAGCCTCCCGCGTCGATAAGTCCATCTGAAGCACTGGGGCCATGGCCGCCTTCTGCTTGAAGCGGTCCACTCCATAGGAGAAATAGCCCTGCTTAATCAAGGCCGAAGCCACACGAGCTTGACCTGCAAAACACTGCAAAATGGCCCTGACTGGCTCCTGACTAGGAGGTGCCGGAGAAATGTCCTGCGATGCCACGGGAGATGAGGGGAGCGCCCCCTCGCTCCCTGCGTGCTCCAAGGAAAAAGACTCAGACGAAGCACTCGGCATCGTGGGCATCCAAAACTGTAGGTCGGAGAATCATCGACATCTACCATCTCAGAAGCAGGGTCCACTCCCACTCCAAGAGGCGGCGAAGCCGAGTGGTAAATTTCGTGAGCTGGGGGTTCCGAGGGATTTGGGAACTTGGGCACGTTCCCACCCCAATCATCGGGGTGGGCCCCCTTGCCAAAAGGCTGCATTGGCTGCCACGGGTGGTGAAAAAGTTTGATATGGGTTGAATTTGGGGGCGTGGGGCTTTTAGGGGCTTTCAATTTTAGGGTTTGCGGCTTGCAATCCTTCACCGTCACCTCGAACCTCAACTTCATCATTACACGTTACACCTCTAGCACCGCCAGCCACCTCCTCGAATCACCGCCGCTCCAAACAACCGCCACCATCAGCACCAACCTGTAGCCAGTAATTTAATAGCCTAACCAGGCCCTCATCTTCACCATCATCCCACTCTCGGCGATGGCCCCTGTTTTGGAACCACCTCTGCCATGTGAGAGCGGCAGCCTTCTGCTGCCAACAACACGTCCAGCAGTCATGACAAGTCGTGACATTGCAGTTGCAGCGTGTTACGTATATAAGGCTTACAGGGCTTACAGGGTTCAGGAGGCCAGGAGTCAGGAGGGTCAGGCTTTACAGGTTAGGGCCACTTGCAAGCTTGAATGTCACGGCCATGTGTCTCTGCAGCACGTTAAGCCTTAGGGCTTATGGCTTAGGGTTCTCAGCTTTGGGTTCGTCAGGGTTTAGGCGGAGCACGTCGAGCACGTAGCCCAAGTTTCCCGACGACCACAATACAGTACATTTCACTTCACTGCAAACTGCAAACTGGTTAAAACTAATCATCCCATGAAAACCCGATGTCCAGCATCCGCAGTACCTTGCCATAACCATAACCCCGGGAATTTCAAAGGCACACGCGCTCCTCTCTACCCTAGGCAAGCCTAGCAAGCCTAGCACCATTTCAAAAGCATACTACCAAACGACTTCCGATTCTCGCCGGCAACCAGACAGCAGCTACTCACCAAATAGGGTCCAGGAGGCTGCCAAGAGGTTCAGGGTTTACGGGTATGGGCCACTTGAAGGCTCGGTCAGGCATCTCAGCAAAACAGTTCCAGCATCGTTGCAGCCTGCACGTCGCGAAAACATGCACAGGCAACTGGCTCACAAGAGTGCGGCGGATAACACAATGATAACAACACCATGGTCTCCTTGGGCATCACAACAGGTTTGCAGCAACTGCAATGCTCGAATATGTAGTCCTGCCCACTGCTGCCGCCTGCCTGTGCCTGTGCAACGTAAATTTACGCAGGTCGTCGGTCGTCTTCTGGATCACTTCGCTCCTGCTGCATGTGCGAAGCAACACTTGCTCAGCACACACTGACGGACTCACACCGACTCACAAAATTTCCCCTCCCGGACCCCAGCCTAGACTAGACTCAAGACTCTGGCCCAAAGCCCCAGCACATGCAAGCTAAGGGCAACTGAAGGAGTCGTCTCAGCCGAGCTGTCAAACTTTTTATTTATCCATGTCGCACGTGCGCGAGGCGGGGAACACCCGAGCGGCAAGGGCGAAGCCCATAAAGCACAACAGAGAAAGACAGTCCTTCGTTTTACTCGAAAGGGCTAAGGGGTTCGGTCGAAACAGTCAGCATGTGAACCGATGTACGGCCCACACCAGCTGCCCTCAAGGAGCGGGCAAGGGGTGTGGCAGAATCACAGCTAAACTACGGTGAGGGCGGGCGGGACAAGCAGTTTCGCTCATGCCGAGGAAAGTAGGTTTCCCACCCCCCCGTCCCTTGAAAGCAAGGGCAACGGAGATGAATCTCAAGTCAGTATCTGCAAGACAGCACTGACATGCTCCAAAAGAAATGAACGCGCACTCGGTTTTATAAAGAATATAAAACCGTCGACAAATTGGTAGGATAAATAAAGATTTCATCCCTCCGGTTCCCTACGGGACCAAAATCTTATTTATCCATGTCGAACGTGCGCGAGGCGGGGAACACCCGAGCGGCAAGGGCGAAGCCCATAAAGCACAACAGAGAAAGACAGTCCTTCGTTTTACTCGAAAGGGCTAAGGGGTTCGGTCGAAACAGTCAGCATGTGAACCGATGTACGGCCCACACCAGCTGCCCTCAAGGAGCCCCAATAGCAAGCAGCTAGAAGGGCCAGCATGAAGCAAGGGAGTCGCGACGAACCTTTCTTGCCGTCAAGTGTTCGAAGGACCCTCTGCTAGGGTCGTCTGCGCAATTACTATGGGTTGGCACACGGCCGAACCATGGCCTGCAGAGCGCTGAGTCTTCCAGCTTCAAGCAGTCTTCCAAGATCAATCCTCCCTTAAGGGTGGAGGATCTGGCCGCTACTAAGGCTCCACGGGCGGCTTCGTTATCCAAGTAGCAAACGCAGAAGCTATCATGGATGCACTCCTGCCAGATTGACAGGGCCGCCCACACTCCAAGCAGTTCGATTTCATATATCGGATGCTCTGATTGTTCGTGCAACCTTTTAACCGCAGCACTGTCAAGCACGATCGAAAAGAAGCTGAGAGGTTCGCCTCGATCATCGTGCAAGATGCCTCCGATGCAAGCGGTGTGGTTCTCAAGGCTGCCGTCAGTGAAAATGTAAAACGTCTTGTGTAGACTACGCGAAATCTTTAAAGGCGGGGCTGTAAGGGCCACATCTTTCAAGTAAGTGAGCGCTTCCTTCATGTCGTCAGAGAGTCTGCCGTGAGTGGCTCCTCGATTTACCCAATCGGAAACCACGTTAAGGGCTTGTGACGAGCGGCGCCCAAACAAGAAGGATGTGAACCAATGCAGTCTGCCCCTCAAACTTTCGGCTTCACTGTGCGAAAGGCAGTCGGCGGTTAGGATGGCTTCTATCGTGGCCTTCAACTCCTCACGTCGCTCAGGAGTGTGGCCAATAGTAACCTCCCCTTCACCGAACCGGCTGAGATCGAACAAGAGTCCGAGAGCCCTAAAGATTTCAGCGAAAGCAGTGGCTTTCTTTCCCTCTCGGGCGTACAGGACAGACATGAGATCGAAGAAATCGGCAGCCGAGTTTACTCCGTAAACCCTAGTGCGATTCTGCTGCGGGTCTTTCACTCCTATCCTAAGGACATCTCGGTCGGATCGATGTACAGCATACTGTTTGTAGGCTGCCGTCAAGTCGAGTGTACGTCCACGGATCTTGCACCCGTGCGATCTTGGATCGCGCATGGCAAGCAGCAGGAAGGCAGCTATGAACTCAACTCCGCGCAGTCGGTATTTCTCCGGGACACCAGTGGTCAGATTGAAAGAGCAGGACTTGCAATTATCGATGACCCTAGTCTTCGAACCCTGCTTGAGACCGAAACGGTGCGCCACAAGAACTTTGTCAAGCTGCGGATCGGTATCTTCGAAAATCCAGCCTTTCCGAACTTCTTCAAGCGTTTCTAACCAAGCCTTCTCGGAGACCTCGTCGCCAGGCTGTTTGTCGAGCTTCGCAATAGTGGCTTCATTGCGGCCCTTTGCAGTTTTCAGCTGTGCGGCGATGGTCGAAGATGGAGGCTTAGGGTCAAGAGGGAAGAGCCCGGTCCTACAAACCCAACCCGACAGTCTGAAACCCTGGGTCATGTGCTTGACCAGACGGCGGTCTGGGAAATCCATCTCCTGCAACAGGGTGTCAAGCAGAACGGTCGCCTTGTCTCCCAGGACTTCCCTGACATGAGGATCCCATTTCTCTCTCTCGGTCTCTTGCTGCTGATGAAGCTGACTTTTGAGGTCGGACCACCGACGAAGTTCACCTTTGCCTTTGAGGGGATTCGTAACTCGTCCGTCCAGAAGGTTATCGATGATCATAAGCATGTGCGGATCAGGCTCGGAGTCCAACAAAGCTTTAGGGTGGCCTGCCAGAACTGCCTTGGCCAGGAAGTCGTCGGGCTCGCGAGGTATTCCTATCCAAACGACCTCGATGCAGTCTTCCCTCTTCAAGTTGTAAGGCACGCAAGTGCCGCACACGTCCGTCATGATCACATCCCCGGGCTGCGACGTGGTCGCTAGCTGGCTCGTGGCCCACGTCCAGGCGCAGTGCAATCCTGAGGCGAGTTTGCATTGGTCTGCTGACGGGATCGCGCAAACCCTAATGCAACCCCAAACGGAAAGTTTGCGCCTAACGATACGTGCACCCTTGGGGTAGCAGCTCAGGAGATTTTCAAGATCGGCATGCAAAGGCACAGCCCACGCATCGTACGAGCGAAACTCGCTCACCAGAGGTCTGGCCTTTTTGGATTGTTTGCCAAGTGCAGGTCTAAGAGCTAGACCAGGCGGCCCAAAAAGCGAAGGATTACGCGAGGGCTTACGAGAGTCATTACTAAAGAGTTCGACAGCTCGAAGCCACAACAACGTTGGCCACGTCGAAGCGGTGGGCGGCTGTGAGAAGTGTCGATGGTCCTTAGAGCACATTGCCGAAAGAGCCACAAAAAGAGGTGTGGTCGCCCACCAGTGCGCCCGGCGGTCCTGCGAACCTCCATGCATGCATTGGTCGAATGTAGTCCAATGGCCCTGCGCAGACTTCCAGAAATCAAGCATGCCAGGGTGATTCCAGAATTGCGAGGTTGCAGGGTGTAGCACTGCGACTGGCACCTGAAGAGAAATGCAATGATGTAGAACGACAAGAATGCTGCGAACCAACAAGTCGGCGAACTCGGGAGAACCGCGTTCGGAAGAAAAGAAGGCACCCAGCAGAGGGATGGTACACTGGACTACGATCAGCCTGCTTGCATGCTCCGAGATCAAGTCCAGCAGAATCTGTCGTTCATCGTCCTTGGTGGGGTTCAAAGGTTGAATCGGGAATTGAGCACGTTTAGGGTTTATGTCAAAGGCCAAGGCTTGATAGCCCGCTTTCTGAGCAGCCTTGCTGAAGCCTGCATCACCCGCGAACACATCAAGCATAATGCCGGACGGCGCGGCATGGTCGGCCGATGTCGTATAAGACATGTCAGGCACAGCTTTGGCGAAATTTGCGGGCGGCAGCTTGGGCAACTTAAAACCTAACCGTCTCAAAAGTTCAATATCGGGCTCACTCAGGCTGGGCAAGCGTGACACCGTGAAAGCGACCAGCACGAGTCTAGGACCACCCATCCAGTCAAGGGTTTCATGCTCTTCGAAGGCATCGAAGAGAACAGGCCCATCAGACACAGGCAGGTCAGATGACTTGCCTTTCGAGTGTACTCTGATGCCACCTCCTTTGAACACGCAAAGGGGGGCGACGCCGTTCAAAGAGCCCTGCATGTTTCTGGAGTCTTTATGACGGCGTGTCTTGACATTGAGAAACAATCCCACGGAGCTGAAAGTGTGCTGCGGAAATAGACACTGCGCCAAGCTTGCCAGCAGGCAAGAGGCAGCTGGAAAAGACCTGACAGTGTTCCGCAGGCCAGACATGGGCCCGTGACAGTATGCTCCAGTTGTGAACGATCGTTCATCCACGGTGCTATGGTCGGATCGCGCCTGCACTTCAGTTGGAAGTAGGCGCGATAGCTCCAGCAGCTGGTCTTCGTTACAGGAACCTTTTGTCAAGCATTCGTAAGCGAGCTGTTCTCCCGCGGAGTCGCCGCAGGCACAAGCTTCATTCAAAATATTATTCGATAATGTGAAAGTCACCTTTGAAGTTACCGAGCCACGAGGAGGAGTACTCACGTCGTGACTGGCATCTGATCTGGAAAGGAAAGGATTGGTGACACTGGGTCCGCCAGCAGGGCGGAGCGGATGATCACTGAAATCAGCTTCGAATTCGGCACTTGCATTATCACGCCCTCGCGAACGTTCACGAGTCCCTTCAGGGAAGGAGCGCGAGGGTGAGTGTCCTAGTCACTCTTTCGGGGTGGCTTCAGTCTTCGCCTTCCCCTTCTTTCCACGGCCTTTGCCTTTCGTGCCCCCCTGCGCGAACCAGCAACTGGAGGTACCGTGGCCCAGGCGCCTACAGGTCATGCATCCATGAACTCCTCGGTTGCAAGCCGGCGGATTACCTTTGCACTCCGCATTACAGCCCTTGGCCAAATTGAAAGACCAGCAATACCGATGGCCGGCGGCATCTGCATGGTGGGGGCACATCTTCAACTCCTCTGGAAGGTTGTCAACCCTGACAGGAGCTTTCAACCTTTCGTCACGCCTCTTCTGCCGTTTCGAAGTGCGCGCCAATGCACCTGTAGCTGATTCATGGGGCGGCTGAGGAGGCGGTGCGACACTGGCAGTGGCTTTCTGCAACGGTTGCAGATACGATGTGATCCTGGGATCGTGCCTGAACAGCTTCATCTTTTCATCCATCTCCATGACACCAGTACTAGTAGGCTTCACTCGGTTCACTTCTTTCGCGAGCAACAAGAACATCTCAGAGTCAGCACGCAACATCTGCTGGATCGAGATAGGAGCATACCCTGGTGGGACTTCCGATGGCAAAGCTCGTAGAAGAGTCGAAACCCACCGGTCATGGGTTTCATAGCTCATGAAACCGCACATGAAGAATGCAATCCCTCTGCGTTGCAGGCACCATTGTACTTCTAAAGGAGTCGCGTGATCGGCGACAAGCTTGTCTGGGGCCGGAGCGAGTGTCACACCGTGTTCCTGGACCGTGAGGAATTTTTGATTATCCCTCAACCCCAGTTTCAACTCGGCATCCCTCTTGGTACACTTCGACGGTGGAACCCAGACGACTGAGTTTGCTTCACCCATGTGCGATATCACATCCAAGAGTGCATGACTGGGCTCGAGCTCGTCCTCTATCACTAGTCCTGGGAGGCGGCGCTTCGCCTCTGCAAGTCGAGCCGTCTTTTCTGCCACTGGCAGACGTTTGGAAGCATCACCCGTGTCGCCTTCAACCATGGTACGAAGTGCAGCGACTACTAGCGTTGAGGACTCGAAATGAAGCCTCCTAAGGGCGCTGACTTGTCCGATGCTTGCATGCCCCTTCACGACAGTGTTTGCGAAGGAGGCGAACTCTACATCCGTCGGCTGGGCTCTCGGAGTTCCGCAGCTGAAAGCGAGGATCGAATGAGTCTTGACCCCTGCATCAACCAGCAGATCGTAGATTTCGGAGCTTCCACAGACCTCAAGGCAGCGCGCCCTGAACGAGGCCTCGCTATCGACTAAGGACATGGCACTCAGGAAGTTCGAACCTACAAGGAAAGCGCACTCACGATCATGGACATGTGTGAAAATCTTCAGATCGGCCCGTTGGACCTCGCAAGCCCTCATGAAACATGTGTGTCCTACCTGATCCTGCGAACAGCGCCTCAAAGAGCGGAGCACATCAAGGTGTATGCTAACGTATATACACACACACACCATGCGCACTCAATGACTTCAGATCTGCACGAACAAGACGGCTCACTTGTTTCCTCGAGGCTGCCAACGTCACTTCTATTCTAGCAGGTTTGCAGTGGCACGTCGGCATTGTTTGCAAACGGGTGTGTCATAGCGAAGAGGGCCAGGTGGCCCAAACGGATTTTGCTCTTGCTGAAGGGACCTTCCGCACAACGTGTAAGATCTGTGCCCATCTAACAGCAGGTGCAGGGTTTTCAGCTTCGAGTGTTGCACAAAGTATGTTCCCGCAGGTGGTGCAGGAGGATGCATAAGGCGAGGAGCCGGCCTCGCAACCGAACTGGAATCATCGGGCGACTCCTCGGAGGATTCTTCTGAAGAAGTGTCTCCAGCTGCAGATGTGCCATCATCGGGGTCGACCTCGTCTATGCTAGCACAAGCGGAATGCCCAGCACTCTCCTCCGACTGTGGCAAACTGGACTGAACGCTTATTGGACTGTCAGTTGCAAACCGCTCGCCTACACCTTCAGACTTCACCGGGGTAGCAGGTTCTCCGAATGAAAATTGTGTCTCGGCTTCCGCGACCTCCTCGAATCGGATCGGCGATGCAAGCAGGCCCTCGCCCGTTACCGGAGAGGTCAAATGCTTGCTTTGCACACTAAGAAGAGGTGAGTGTCCCCCGCTCGTTACAGAAGGTGCGTCCTCGGCTTGCAGACCTTGAACTACCCCGGAAGGGGACACCTGAGACTCCTCCGGGACCTCAGCACGCAGGTCTGCTTCGTTAGTCCGTCCTGGGAAGCGAGCGGCACGCCCGGCGTCAGGGACGAACGTTCCACTCCGTATCTCAGAAATCATGCCTGCCAGAAGCCTCAATGGTCTCGCTAGTGCATCTCTTGCGTAGACATCTGACATCCGAGCACTATGACTGTGACCTCCTAGCGCAAGCCGATCTAGATGAGGTATGCCGCGCTTTGCAGCAAATGACAGCAACGAGGATTTCAAGCTGTGCGACGTTGTTTTCATTCCTTCACGTGAAGGAAGAAGCTCGCGCAGCCATGCACCCGCCTCTGCGGAACTAAGGGCTCGGACGGTCGGGAGTCCCTGCTTGTTCGGAGCCGGCATCGTCGGGAAGCCGTCCTCGTACGAGCACCCGAGGAGTTTCCTGACAGATACAAATGTTGCTAGCCAGTCGGACCCGTCGAGCCCTCTTCCTACAACAACGAGTTCCATGGAGCGAGGAGCTCTTGAGGCAAAGTGCATCGTCTTGTGTATGTCAATTACGGCAGAGCCGAATTCAGTGAACAGTGTCTCACCCGCTTCCAACACCAGCATGTCAATGTGCTGCGCGTCGGACCATCTGCATCTAGCGTAGACGCAATAAAGTGCTGAACCGGCCATTAGTCGGTCCCAAAGCGAACCTTCCTCTTCCGACAAGATGCGATGTAATTCGTCAATGTCTGCTACTCTCATCGGGTCTGCCCTAGACACAAGAGCGGCATTCTTTGCGGTTGAGAGGCCCCAACAACGCTTGCTACGTGCACAACACTGAAGACATTCTACGTCAAACACAAACCGTACGAAGGTAACCGCTTCCATGATGCTTTGCAGTTCCGAGAGCGATGCGCCACCCGACTTGCCTCTTCGCAGCAGCTGGTAAAGGTCTGGCTCTGAAGTGGGCATCTGGAACCCTTCGCTGGCAACGTACTTGTTAAGGCATAGCATGCTGTTCGCTCTTTTTAAGCAGGTGCTCGGGGCCTTCTTTGCCAAGTAATCTGACAAAAGCTCATGACAGGCATCTGTTGATTCGCACTTCAAGAGTTGTTCTACTACTTTAGTTGTGCTGGCTAGGCGTTATCCCGGAGGGATTAAAACGACAGAAGGACTGCCTTTTCCGTGGAGTGCCGGATGCCCACAAGTCCGGGCAGCAAGTCAAGCAGGTACTACGAGGTTGATGGGTGGTCCAACCGCACCATCAACTGGAAAGAGCGTAAAGCGATGCATATGCGTAGCTAAGCAGAAACGAATCGAAAGCTATAAGAACAGCGAAATAGACAGACGCAACGGTTACGGTTGCATTTGCATCGTATGTGGCGGTAGTACATGCAAGAGAAGCTGCAGCGTTGTAGCCAGAGGCCATGTCGGTTGGCTTCCAAAGGCCAAGAAACCAGCCCGATGTGTAGCAGCAACGAAAGGGATCAGGTTCGAAAGTGTATTTTACGCCCTAAGGTTTAAGCGTACGGGCTGGTGTGAAACGATGGTGAAGCACAGCACTCTAGATACGGCTGCCCCGAAGCCGGTACTCTTGATTTTCTTTTTACGGGGATCTTGAATTGTTCTTGTAGCCAATGCCGGTGAGACCGCGTAGCGTGAAACGGGCGGGTGGGTGAGGATTTCGAAAAGATGCCTAGCCAGCACAACTGAGCCAAATGTTCGCACGAACATAAAGTAGTAAAACAGATGTGAACAAGTACACTAACCGTTCTACTACTTTAGTTGTGCTGGCTAGGCGTTATCCCGGAGGGATTAAAACGACAGAAGGACTGCCTTTTCCGTGGAGTGCCGGATGCCCACAAGTCCGGGCAGCAAGTCAAGCAGGTACTACGAGGTTGATGGGTGGTCCAACCGCACCAATCTAGAACTACCCAGCAACCTCGCCAAGCAAACACCCCGAATTCATGTGAGGTTGGTGGGCACTCCACGCGAACGAATTTGCCACGGAAGCTGAACCGAAGAAGGTGACACACTGATCATTGGCCGCGGTAGCCAAAGATCCTGAAGCGTTGCTGAAATGCGCTCATGCTGCAGACAATCGTGAGGCAAGGGATGCTCTTGTGGTCTAGATAGTGCATCAGCTTTGTCATTAGCCTCGCCCGGTATGTGCGAAACATCAGGCGTAATTCTATGCACTGCCGCAAGAAGGGAAATCCGCTCCAAGAAGAAACACAGTGGCTGACTTGTTGTCAAGGAGTCGTTAACACCTGCCTCAGCACCCGTGTTGTCCGAAAGAGCTCTGAGAGTAATTGGGATGCAACTGCATGGAAGCAAGGCAGATGCCGCAAGTATCAGCGCTGCCTGTGCAAGAGCTTCATAACACGAAATCTCCCTTGCCATATCAGCTTGAACCCCAATGCCCAAAGCTAAGAAATCAGCGTGAGCAAAGGTTTGTTGAAACCAGCGGTGACCCAATGAAGGATGGCGTACGTAGCCCCCTATGCAGCAATGAGAGCCCTTGGCGCTGGCATCCGCACGTGCATCAAAGAGCGGAGTGGCTGGCTGTCTCATCGAGCGGAACGGTGACATGTGCAACAGCCAATGCTCAAGGAGACCAAGAATGCGCAGCGAGTTCAAGCTCAATTTTCGCTTTTTACTGTGCTGACTAGAAACCCGAATCCAAAGCCTACGATCAGATACCCGAACTTTTTCAAGATCTTGAAGAGAGTGCAGATCTTGGTGACGCGCCGAAAGCATTTTGGAACCGATGGGAATCCCCGTACCTGGCGGCGTCACAGTGAAATGCAAATCCTGCGACAAGTACCTTGCGATTTCGTGCCACCGTTCTGGTGGAATACTGTAGTTCGTAGCAGCTGGACTGTAAAGATCGTGATAGAAAGTGTGCAGCATGCTCTTCATGACCGGGAATTGTGGCCCAAAGTGCCAAGCCAATGAAGCGTTCCAAATCCTTTTTGGTCAAGCGGGGGTTTTGCCGCAAATCCTGCACCATGCCCAGCAATTTTAAGCGCTTTGATTCTTTAAGCAACACGATACCAGCAGAGTACTGAAAATCCCAGCCTATCCAAGTGACCCGAACAGAGATCTGAAGTTTATGCCAGGAAAGAGGCACCCCCATAATTTGCATGAACATGCAAATCATGGCACCCGTTGCTGGAAGAATGGACATCTCCTGAGAAAAGAGATAATCATCTACAAACAGATGGCCCGTGTGGGCTACGTAGATGAGAATGTGAAGGATACGAAGGATGCATGAGCCGAGTCGCCCCCACCAATGCTGGGCAAACGTGGCCCCAAATGGGCATGTGCGATAGAAGTAGAGGGCATTGGACCCGTCTGGTTCTTCACATGTGAACCCAAGCAAGCCTTGTTCCGCATCTTTGACCACGCAGCGCTTATGGGCACTCTTAATATCTATCGAGAGCGCACCTTGAATCTGCGAGCACTCACGCAAAGGATAGGAATGCAACACATCGCGAGCTGAAGGCATATGCTGCTTCTCTGGCACCGAACAGTTCGCATTGGTGCCACACACTGAGTTATCGAGACAAAGCCTTTCTGATCTACCTGGGGCCCTAACCACTGCAAGTTTCCCAAGCGCAACCCCCATGGGCCAACGTTGCTGGGCATCGGCCAACGATCCCTGGAACCTGAAACAAAAACCCTGATCAAGTTCCTCCTGAAGCAGCCTGCGGGTAACGGCAGGTTCCACCGTAGCAGAGCGCCAATTCTGCAAATGAATCGAGAGTGGTATATCATCTAAAGATTCACGAATGTTGGGCCAAAAACTATGCGATGGCGGAATGTCCGACTGGAAACCCGTTGGTACGCCTGCTTTCAAGGATGGGAAGAGTGTTGTATCTGCATCTAAGCATACTTGAGCGACGGCTTCCAAAGCATTTAAAGCCAAGGGTTGGTGTGCCCTCTGTAGCCAAGCGTTGTCTGGAGCTGGAATGCCTAATGCCGAGAAAAAACCTTCCCTAACCCGAGCAACTTCTGAAGCGGAAAAAAGCGGTTCTTTACTGGGCTCATAGCGACGTTGAAGGAGGCGGGATGGACCGCTCATAGATGCGGTTGCCTTAAGCAGGAAAGAACGCAAGTTCCGCAACAGATCTGGCGCGCAGGGTGCACTCCAGTCAGCGTGCGAATGACGACCTGCCCCATCATGAACTGCATGGGGTAATTGATCCATAGGCTTACATGGCACCAATGTGAGGGCATCACGCAATGTCAATGCAGGGCCTGACTTGGCCAGAAGCACTTGAATCTGAGCTGCAAAAGTGGTTGCAAGTGCCTCAGGATACTCAGCTGTTTGCCTGCTTTTAAACAAGCCGGAATTGTCGAGGCCGCGCATGACTGGATGTGCATCTCTTCCATGCTCGCAAACACAACCCATATTGCGCAGTGGCGCAAAGCTGGAAGCAAACAACCATGATTTTTTCCAGGGGAGGCCATAGCCACATGCAGCCACCCAGATCATGGAAGCTGAGCACTCATGAAGCCAAGACTGTAGGCAACTCTCTTCCCAGGACATTGCTCCTGGAGGCTGTTCGATATGACCGTGCCCACCAGCTGAATAGACTATGGACACACATTTGCAGCAGCGAGACAGGATTTCGTGACTTTCCTGAAGTTTAGCCAGGTCCGAAGGACCCAACCCGGGAACTCCATCCAAGTGTTCCGGCGTGCGGATCGGGAAGGGTGGCCCACCTGAAAGCTTCAAGCGCGAGTAATGCGAGCAGCTAGGGGCTGCCGCGCAGTAACCCACTGCGCCTGAACCGCAAATGAACAGAAGCTGCTCAAAGAAATCGTCTTGGAGTAAGTCAAAAGCTGGGTCCAAAAGAATATCAATGGAAAGCGTAGCCAGGCCACACGCCTCCACTGCACATGAAAGCGGTTTGGTCACACCCGAGCAGATGTCCAGGAAAAAGCGCTGAGGGATGTTCGCTAGAGCATCCAGTGCATGCGAGGGGCTACGTGGGGCCGGGGCGGGAACCGGGGGCCTTAGGGAATGGTGCCTAAACCCAAAAGCCGAAGGTTGACCCCAATTGACTGTATTTCCTGAAGCGGCTGGTGACGGCTCGGCTCGCTGCGTCATCACAGGGCGCACTGAAGATGCCTGGGACGCAGATTGAGAAATAGGGAATTCAAGCGGACCCAGCAGGGCATTATCACAGTTTGCTATAGTGAAGGCAGTCAAGACCCATCTTTCGCCACAAAAGGGTTCTGTCATATGCCAAGAATGCGCTGGGAATTTGATGGGGTTTTCTTTCGTGCAAAGGAGTATGCCCTTAAGCTGGGAATTAAGCGTTGGTATGAAGCGCAGATGATCGCCTGATGCATCCTCAAGCCAAAGCGAACCCCCTGTGAAGGAACCCAAGCTAACCGAAAGATTGAAAGACCCCAACACATTAGCTGTATCCCGATGAGCCGAGGTGACCACATTCTTAGCCACGCACAGCGAGTTCCAGGATTCGGTTGGGAACTGTAAGCGCAAGAATTTGTTCAGAGCTTTGCATACAGCCGGCAGAGCTCGAGACACCCGAGTGAGTGCCGTGCGATCGCTGACCTGGCAACCAAAGTTCCAGTAGCCTGATGAAACAGAGTTTGCCGACACTACTGAGCGAGACTGCGCGCTCGGTGGTGGCCAACAAGCTGACTGAAGTAACGCGAGGCATGAAGCGTAATCATGAACATGCACTTCAGAAGCAGAGGCTACCGAAGTGGCCGGAACCTGTAGAGCACCATTAGGCATATTGTGAAGCGAAGCTGGAGCCTGACGCACGCCCGCAAGATGCGGATCATTGGGAGCCGGATGCTCCGAAGCAGTGCCCAACAAGGGTACCACGCCCGGGAAAGATTCCCTGCCAGAAGCCCCTCCGAACACCGGAGACGAAGCCGAGACGCATGATGATGGAAGCGAAGCTGAGTGCTGTGATGCCAAAATGGCTGATGGAAACTGGCCCCTACACGGGGAAGCAGAAGCATTCTGAGAACCCGCAAGAGACACTGTATGATGTGGCTGGCCCTGGCCTGAAGGCTGAAAAGTACTAGATGTAGACGAATTCGACTCTGCAAATTGTGGTAAAGAACTCTGCGATTGAGCTGGAGCGGCTGGTCCTAAGGAACCCGCCGGCTCTGAAGCCGGTGAAACTAGCCTGAGTGCAGATTGTCAGTGCGCAGTCGATGCGTGATTCATAGCATTATGGGACTTGCTCATGCAGGCGGAGCCATCCCCCTTCGGATACGCACAGTTGTGCAAGAATGCACAGCTCGCACCCCTGCTGCATTTCCCTGATTGCCACTGCATGCACAATTGTTTGGTCTCGCCATTGACCTGAACATGCTTCACCCAGGAGCCCGCACCCCCTTTGCCCGAGGGTTTGCCTTTTGAGCCTTTTTCCTTGCCGGGGCTTTTGCCTTTGCCCTCAAAGCTGTGGCCCTTCCAAGCTTCCGACATGAAGCGACCAAGCCCTTTACCTTTGATGCCTTTCTCATTGAAGCGCAAGGGCGGGGGCGGCCTAGCCCTAGCCTGCAGCAAGTTTGACATGTCACCCCTAATTTCAGTATACTCGAAGATTGCATCGTTCAAGCTCCAATCCTTTTCAAGAACCAGGGCATAAATCCCCTGGCACAATTTGCAATCAGCCTGCTGGGCCTCTAGAATTGTGGGAGCTCGCAAGCCTGATGAAGCTTCGTGGCGCTGAGACAAAAGATGCATGAACTTGCTACTGTAAGCTTTCAAGCGAGCCAGGTGACAAGAGCCTACCATAGCCAGTGCAACATCGTGGATCGCTAGGATCCTTTGCACTGCACTGACACCCATGAAATTATCGCCCACCTCCAACGTGGGAGGCTCATCAAGAAGCAAACTGGAAATGCCGAGAGCTTCCAAACGCGGTTGTTTGGCTGGCCTACTCAATTGAAGCTCGGCCGCTTTCTCTTCTGACATGCGATGCTTCCAGGGGATCCACTTGTAGTCTTTCTTACTTTCTTGATGGGCAGCTAGGGATACCAGACGAAGCGAAGGCATTGAGCATGGAGACAATATCTCGCTCGTGTATGCAGCAAGAAAGGCTTTCTTGTACTCCGTAAGCTTCAAGGCAGTGATCTTTGGAGCAAAGGTTTCTACCCAAGAACTGGTATCTGAAGCTGATGCGGGAACTGCAGGCGGGGCCGAAGATGCGCTGCTCGACAACCCAGCCCATGCTGCCCGAACTTGCGCAATCTGAAGACGGGAAAGCTCTGAAGATCCAAATATTTCTGGAAGCACTTTCTCAAGATCAGCTGGGGAATCCGCCGCATGGCGAAAGGTGGACAAAGTCCACCCCGCATCGGTTGCCACCTTGATGAGAGCTTCCGAGAGGCCTTCAGCTTTAAGAATATCACTCAGGGACATGGCGCGAGACTACCCCCTAGTCAAGAGAGCCTAGAACCGAGGGAACCCGAGCCGAGACTACAGGGACGCGCGAGGCCTAGGCCCAAACCCTGAAACAAGTACGCATATTCAGCATTGTATGGCCGGGTCGGCTAGTAGCTCAGCAACCGACCGCAGCCCAGGATAATGGTAACGCATAGATGCAGCCCAAAATGCTTTCTGAAGCAAAGAAGAACAAGCGACAGTGCGCATATTCATCCGCGTGACCCAAAGTGCGAAAGCCCACGGCTGAGGCCCGGACTAGAGCCAGAGACTGAGCACAACCAGAGAAGCCCCACGGAACTGAAAACCCTGAGTAGCAAAGCTGTTGCACGCAGCCCCCAAGGAATCTTTTCAACCGCTCACCTGCGAGGCATTCGATTTACTGATACAACGGAACTCTGAGACGGTGCCAATAGTAGTCTGATGTTTGCAACAGCTGCCGCCATGACCAGCTGGAGAGATATTGAAGCACACGCGCTGATTCTCGTATTGATTGCACCAGATAAAACCAGTCTGCAAAATGGAACCGAACAAAGCGAGATGCGTAGGGAAGCCGCACCAGCCTGAGGAGTTGGGCCCGTCGAGCCGCGGTGGATTCCTGCAGTTCCATGCTATTGCAGAGCTAACCTGAGCGTCACAAAAGCAACCCGTGTTTGAGCCAATAACTTGGCCTTGTCTGCAAGCCCCTGCTGGCACGCGACGCAGGCGAGGGCGTCGTCCGGCATGGTTCGCATCGTGGGCGTGAAGTCCTTGGCCGGTTTTCGCTCGCCGCAGGTGGTGCAGTTGAGCTGGGTCGTGGCGAGGCGGCACTCCGAGCACTGGCGCTTGGCATTGGCATCCGGCTGTGCCAGTTGGGCCCTGGGGAAAGCTTCCTCGACCTTGGTGAAGCGGCAGCGGCTGCACACGACGCTCTTTGCCCGGGCCGCCTGGGCGTTGACGCTCCGCTTGAGCGGGCCCTTGCCGTTGACGGACCCGCGTTGGCACGCCAGGCACTGGCCGCCGCGGTTGGCGCGCACCAGCTCCCACTGTGCGTGGGCGAAGAGGTCCCAGCTCTTCAACTCCTTGCACATCTGGCATCGGGCCCTGGGCCAGCGCGCCTCGTGCATGGCCTCTCTCAAAACCACATTGCTATCGTGGTCAGGTCAGCGACCGGAGGTATCGCAGATTGAGAAATCTTGCCAAGGCCACCATCGGCTCTCTTCGAGCCAACTCTACAGTAGGGACGACATCGTCCCTTCCTTGAGGGCGCAGATGAAAATACAGCATGCAGTTCGCTCAGGTGCTCGCTTTATGACTCCCTTACACCGGGGAGCTCAGTTCCCCATGGATGAACCGGAGGTCCATTTGGAAAACTTTTCAAAAGAGGTTGGGCCTTGCAACTGGCATTACTTTCGGCATTTCTCGCTTCGCTCTGGCAACCGACTTCCTTTTGTGGATCTTCCTTCGCATGAGAGCTTTCAGCCGGAAAAGCAGAAACAGGAGCCGTCTTTTGTGCTGCGTGATATCCAGTCTTCCGATGAGGAGTCGGGCGACAGCTCTGGGGATGAAGGGCCTTCGCTGGGTCCCGCGGACGAATTCCTCTTCGGGGCATTGACAAATATTCAGCATGTCCTGGTTCGTGCTTCTGCATCCAAGGGCATCCCTTATGAGGGCGCATTTGTCAGGCCAGCATGTGGGGTTCCGCTTCTGGCCGATAGCATTCGCATCTCATCGGATTTCAATCCCAAGCTTCAGCTTTGCAAGCGTAGGGCTTGCTGCATAGCGTATGGCCAGCTTAAACAGTGAGTCGCATTTTGCGAGTTGCTGAAAAATATAAGCAGCTTCTCTCGGTTGCATGTTCTTATGCGTCAGCTTGCATTCCCAGGTTGTTGCAGCATGGTCGCGGGTAGTGTATTGTATAATTCAGGGCCGGTGAAGAAACTGCAGAGGGCCGACTATTCTTCCAGGGCAGAGTTATCACGTGGCGCAAATGCCGAAGCGCAGCAGCGTAGCTCATCGGTTGCAATGGTAGAAGAATATTTCCTGCGCTGTCCAACGAAAGCAAGAGGCTCGAGGGCAAAGGGATCCCCGCGTGAAGAGCAAGATGCTGATGTACTGCATTGTCTAGTGCCTGCAAAAATCGATGACACCAAGAATGAGATCCGTGACTCAAGAATCCATGGCAAAGCAACCCGAATGGTTGTCCAAAACAAGTGGTTTTTGTCTGGAAGCAACTCCCTCGCAGCGATTGGCCATCATACGCCAAGGAAGTAAAATGGACCCTCTGAGCGTCCATAAACCTCAGCGATGCCCAGATGAGCACGAGGAAGGAACCAAGAAGCAGGATTTCAGGGTCCGAGGCCTCTCGAGAGAGAATTCTTCTTTCCATCTGGATCACCACATATAGTGATAGCGGTACCGCTTCCTTCCTTTCTCGAGGAAGCTTACTCTTCAGAAAACTGGTAATAATTTGGGAATGGCTCACTGAAAGACATGCCACCTCCAGCATTTTGTAGACCCAGCGAACCGCTTTGATCGCTGTCGAAGAATGAGAACCAGATTCAGGATCAGAGCTACGGGCCAAACTCATCACGACCAATGCATCAGCCATTTGAAATGACGTGAGTGAGTCCAGCGAAATCTGCATATCACTCAAAGTAGCCAGAAATTGCTTGAACGCAGAGCAGTAGCGTATCACTGTCGATGCCACGCACAAAGATAGTAACCGAGGCAAGTGATCCTGCTTGCTCCCTGCGAGGCCCTGGCCTATTTCACTAAGAGACCCCAAAGACAAGATAACGGCAAGGAATGCCTGCTTTGCAATTGGAGAAAGTGAAGCATTTACGCTGATGCCCGCTTGAGCGCGTTGCCTTTCAGAAGGGGCCTGGCCTAGCTTAAAACCCGAAGACTTAAAAGCGGCAGCAGCTTTCTGAAGATCAGCAAGTTCTAAAGAGGAAGGCGGACCTAAACCCAAAGAACCCCCTAAAGAAGAGGCGGGCCCAGAGCTCGAGGCCTGAACCGGTAGAGCATCAGGCTCCCGGCTTGAAGGAGGCTCAGGAAGATCCAGGCCTTTGGCGGGCAGAGGCGGGGCTGAGGATCTACATTTAGGGTTTGGTACCGGAAGAGCGACACTTGAAGCTGGCAGTGTGGGAAACTTAAGCGCGGGATTGCAATCGGGATCCGCAGGACGCTTCATACTCACAAGCCGGCCGTCTCAAGAGCAGCAACCCTAGAACGCAAGGAGTTAATCTCGTCCCTAGCTTCCTCAAGTGCCCTAAGAAGCAGCAAGTTGCAGCGATTGAGGCGTGTGATCTCACGCTCACAGCACGCAACAGTGCACGCTCAACTCGAGAGAGACGTCTGCCGAACTCGTTCAACCAACGGCAGAGCAAATCGAGATAATGCTGGTGGCCAACACTCTGCACTGAAAGAGCATCAACGGTATCCGCTAGCCCCGCACTCGAAGCCATAAGCCCACTTGTGGGGCTGAAGCACCCCCCCCGGCCGCGAGGAGACTACAAAAGAAGGTTGTGCGAAGTGATGTTGTAAAGCTGTGAAATGTTGCCTGCAAGGAAGTCTGAGACTATGTCAGTAAAATGCAAAGCATGCAGACATGAAAACGCATTTCGAAAAGATGCCTAGCCAGCACAACTGAGCCAAATGTTCGCACGAACATAAAGTAGTAAAACAGATGTGAACAAGTACACTAACCGATCGGCAACATTGGTTAGTGATACGTCCCAGGCTTCAAACACCAGGCACCACTTTGACAACGCACGAATGAGGTCTGCTTCGCGCTGGTCCCTCCAAGAGATTACACGCATGTTGACAACCACCTTTTCAAAGATACAAGGAGCAAGCCTACGGGCTCTCTTGGATCCACTTGACCCCGGCACGGAGTCCTGCGGAGCAATTGTTCCTGCTGGCGGTTCGAAGCGAGGAAATGAAGGTGCTTGCACAAGCGGAGCTTTGGGGCCGAAGACATCTGCCCAGAACCCTTCTTGCCAAAAGAATTTCGGCACCTGTTGATCTAGGGACTGGAATGAAGACTGCAAGAGGCACTCGTATCCTGCACGATTGTACGGCTCCCCTGACGGTGCCGCCTGCGACGCATGACTGCGACCCTGAACACCCCGGTCACCGGCAGCCAGCTCCCGGTCTAAGCTAGTCTCAATGGCCAAGCTGGGGCTCTGAACCTCAGGTTCAACACCTGCTTCGCTAGGCGCATGCGCGGCGTCACTCGGCACATGATCTTTACTGTATTGTTCAAGAAGCCATGAATCCCAATCAGACACGTCACATGATACCTCGGACAAAGCACGACCTTCGGCACGGTCGTCAAGCAGACTGAACGGGTTAGACATGTCACCGGATTCGTCATCTATGGCTGTACTTGCCGCAGGCAAGCTGGGTTCTGACCTTTCCATGGCATCCACCAGAGGGTGGAACTAACCCGCCCGACGGCTAACAGCTACGGCACCCACACCCCCCAGCACAAGCAGTTTCGCTCATGCCGAGGAAAGTAGGTTTCCCACCCCCCCGTCCCTTGAAAGCAAGGGCAACGGAGATGAATCTCAAGTCAGTATCTGCAAGACAGCACTGACATGCTCCAAAAGAAATGAACGCGCACTCGGTTTTATAAAGAATATAAAACCGTCGACAAATTGGTAGGATAAATAAAGATTTCATCCCTCCGGTTCCCTACGGGACCAAAATCTTCTTGCCCAGCACCGTGCCAGCATCAATCCAGAATCAATGACTCAAGGAACATACTGTAGTCATGACCGTCGTGACATTGTAGCATGTTCTGTAGTAGTGGGAGTCCCAGTGGGAGCAGCTTCTTTACCACGAGTATCATGACAACCGAGCCACGCGCTGACATGCACGTGACTCCTCCGCAGTCATGACCATCGAGTGCAACAGTGCAGCATGTGAATGTGAAGCCTTATAGTTTATAGGGCTTCGGGCCTTCGGGCGACTTCGGGCTCTCAAGTTTAGGAAGTTTTGGACCAAGGCGGCGCACGCAGCCCAAGTTTCCCCTGGTACGTACGCTTCACCGCAAGACGCAAGGGCCGCAAGGCCGCACACTAGTTAAACATAATTATCCCGTGGAAACCCGATGCCCAACATCCACAGTACTTTGCCAGTTTCAAAAGCAGATTGCCAAGCGACTTCCGATTCTCGCCCCCCAACCACTAACAGCAGCTACTCACCAAATAGGGTCCAAAAGGTTCAAGGTTTACGAGTACGCGCCACTTGAAGGCTTGAATGCACTGCTGCACGGTCACGCATCAGGCATCTCAGAAAAACAGATCCAGCATGATCCAGCATCGTTGCAGCCTGCGCGCACAAAACATGCACAGGACAAGAGTGCGGCGGATAACAACAACACCATGGTCAGGGGCATCACAACAGGTTTGCAGCAACTGCAGCTGCATTGATCGACTATGCAGTCCTGCCTGCCTGTGCAACGTAAATTTACGCAGGTCGTCTTCGGGATCACTTCGTTCCTGCAGCATGTGCGAAAGAACACTGCTTGCTTGCTCAGCGGCTCAGCACGCACTGACGGACTCACGCCGACCCACACAACGGCTCCCCTGCCGCTGCCGTTAATCATGGCACCCCCACCCCAGCCGTGGCCTAAACTTTAGCGGAGACCCCCGCAAACTGAGGACGTGAAAAAAATGGAATGACTGATGACTGATAACCCTTGCCTTTGACTACACACGCTCGGTCCTTTGTCGGACTTGTCTGACGATGAGGCTGCTGAATTGAAGGCTTGGGCCAACCTCGCACTCAGCGCTTCCTTCGGAATGCGGCCCCATTGGACGTCGTCCGCCGCCTTGCGCTTCTTCTTCGCAGGATGCCTGAATCCCAAAGCCTACACCCGAAACCCAGAAACCCAACAAAAGAATAGAACCTAAAGCTTAAACCTCCAAGCCTAAATTAACCCTACACCCATCATGGCAATCGGCGCTGTTGCAGTGGCTTCTGGAATCCTCTTTGGAACCGGCGTGGCTTCGGTCATCATGGCAACCGGTGCGGCTGCAAGGGCTTCTGGAATCATCCTTGGAATTTGGAACCGGTGGGACGGTGGGACCGGGACCGGTCGAGCTTCTCAATAAACCCGAATACCCAAAACCTAAACCCTAAACCTCGAAGCCTCAACCCCAAAGCCTACACCCGAAACCCAAAAACCCGACAAAAGCTTAGAACCTAAATCTTAAACCTCAAAGTCAAAGCCTAGGTAAACCCTATACCCATAATACCCATCATGGCAATCGGCGCTGTGGCAGCGGCTTCGTCTGTCATCATGGCAAGCGGTGCAAGTGCGGCTGCTGGGGCTTCCTTGGAATTTTAAATCTCGAAGCCTCAACCCCAAAGCCTACAACCGAAACCCAAAAACCCGACAAAAGCTTAGAACCTAAAGCTTAAACCTCCAAGCCTAAATAAACCCTATACCCATCATGGCAATCGGCGCTGTGGTGGCAAAGGCAGAATCCTCTGGAGTCGTCATTGGAACCGGTGGGGCTTCGTCTGTCATGATGGCAAGCGGTGCAAGTGCCTTGGAATTTTAAACCTCGAAGCCTCAACCCCAAAGCCTACAACCGAAACCCAAAAACCCAACAAAAGCTTAGAACCTAAAGCTTAAACCTCCAAGCCTAAATAAACCCTATACCCATCATGGCAATCGGCGCTGTGGTCGCAAAGGCAGAATCCTCTGTAGTCGTCGTTGGAATCGGTGGGGCTTCGTGAGCTTCGCCTGGCATCATAGCAACCGTCCTTGGAATTTGGAACCGGTGCGGGCTTCTTAATAAGCCCCAATTATACCTAAAACCTAAACCCCAAAGCCTACACCCGAAACCCAAAAGCCCAACAAAAGCTTAGAACCTAAATAAAGCTTAAAACTCCAAGCCTAAATAAACCCTATACCCATCATGGCAATCGGCGCTGTGGTGGCAAAGGCAGAATCCTCTGGAGTCGTCATTGGAACCGGTGGGGCTTCGTCTGTCACGATGGCAAGCGGTCCAAGTGCGGCTGCTGGGGCTTCCTTGGAATTTTAAACCTCGAAGCCTCAACCCCAAAGCCTACACCGTCACCCGAAACCCAAAAGCCCAACAAAAGCTTAGAACCTAAAGCTTAAACCTCCAAGCCTAAATAAAAACCCTATACCCATCATGGCAATCGGCGCTGTGGTGGCAAAGGCAGAATCCTCTGGAGTCGTCATTGGAACCGGTGGGGCTTCGTCTGTCACGATGGCAAGCGGTCCAAGTGCGGCTGCTGGGGCTTCTGGAATCGTCCTTGGAATTTTAAACCTCGAAGCCTCAACCCCAAAGCCTACAACCGAAACCCAAAAACCCGACAAAAGCTTAGAACCTAAAGCTTAAACCTCCAAGCCTAAATAAACCCTATACCCATCATGGCAATCGGCGCTGTGGTGGCAAAGGCAGAATCCTCTGGAGTCGTCATTGGAACCGGTGGGGCTTCGTCTGTCACGATGGCAAGCTGTGCAAGTGCGGCTGCTTCGGCTTCTGGAATCGTCCTTGGAATTTTAAACCTCGAAGCCTCAACCCCAAAGCCTACAACCGAAACCCAAAAACCCGACAAAAGCTTAGAACCTAAAGCTTAAACCTCCAAGCCTAAATAAACCCTATACCCATCATGGCAATCGGCGCTGTGGTGGCAAAGGCAGAATCGTCTGTAGTCGTCGTTGGAACCGGTGGGGCTTCGTCGGCCAATGTGGCTGCAAGGGCTTCTGGAGTCGTGACTTTTTTTGGTGCATACCTTTTGACGACCACTGGCTCGACTGGCTCCGGCTCCGACACCGAAGGAGGCTCCGTCAGCAGCGGCACCGTCAGCGGCTCCGCCTTCGTTGGCCCTGGCGGATTCATCAACATGTTCTCATCATTCAAGTCCAACTCCAACCCATCCACACTCTCATCCAGATCCATGCTCGGTGGGACTGCTGCAGCTGCAGCCACACCGGCTTCTCCCGCCGTCGACGCTGAGGAAGCCTCCGGTGAGTAGGAGTAGTAGTAGTAGTTGTTGTTGTAGTTGTAGTTGTTGTAGTTGCTGTAGTTGTAGTAGTAGTAGGCAGCAGCAGCAGTATATAGCAGTCCCGACTGACTCGCCTCCCGCTGATCGTATTCTCGTTTCACATCTTTCCTTGCTGGACCATGATCTTTGTCCTGCCGTTGTGTCCAAGAGACACCGTGTCACACACCATGCATGCCGCCGCATGCCATGCGGCCTTGTCAGTTTGGCAATTGACATGTGCTCTGTCCTGGAAGGTGTCGTCGAAGTAGTCAGACTCCTCATCTGGGAACTTGTCCCGAACTGCTTGCAAAGCTCGCTTCAAGACCCCGAAGCTCCTCTTGTCACACAGCTGTCCACTGACAACCTCAGCTGAACTTCGAAGTGACACTCAATACGAATTCAATGCAGCGGCCGCACAAACGGCACAAACTTTGGCACAAACACGGCCCAACTGTCCAACACCATGCAAGCACACAAGCACGTGGCACACGGCACACGGGGTGCAAGCCAGGCACGCGCATGAAAGTATGGCCGGGCGTCACCGCACTTTGACTTCTCAAGAAGATCGCCGCACTGCCGTGAACTTTGAACACCGTAATGGCCCCAGGCGGCACATATAAGCAATCTCCTGGCAACAAGGAGCCCCACATTGCAGGCTCCTCCTCCTGCTTTAATGCATCCTCCGTTTTTGCATACGCTATGATGGACGGAAGTTCAAAGGATGTCTGCATGTTCATGTCGCTGGAGTTCCCGATAACGTAGTGCACCGTCCTTGGCACACGCAAGTTGCCTCACAACCGAAAACCCTAAAGCTGCAGCTGCAGACCTCGAGTGATGCCGAATCATGGCAGTCATGCCGAGTTGAGTCGCCCTCGAATTCTCCGAATTTTGGCAAATTTGGCCGGCGGGGTTCTGTCCGCTGCAAAGCAGCAGCACCGTTGGCAAGCCGTACGGCTGGCAGCATTCCTCAACAGAAGTTGCATCATGGATCGCAGACACAAAATCAAGCGGCAAAGTCAGTGCAGCAAAGTTTAGCAAAGGCTTCAAATTTACAATTTCAATCGGCCAACCCGTTCCACCAGCCACAACCTACCCAACCACGACCCATCCCCACCCACGAAGACATGACATGATGTGTTTGTATATCTCTCGCGAAAACTGCGCTTTCAGCTCAGCTCGACAACACCTGGCGGCCCCGGGCCCCAACCGACCCAACCAACTTCCCTGAACTGGCCCGTCCGCCCGGCCTGGCGGTAACCGGCTTTGAAGCCCACGATGTGCAAGTCGCGAACGGCATTCACGATCGGAATCGGAGCTGCATCATCTTCGGGCGGTGCATCCGCGAGGAGCTCCCGCATGAAATCCCTGCGGGTAGCAGCAGGCGTGCCGTCATCTTCTCTATCCAGCGGCACCATGGAGCGGAGTTTGTCCGCCAGCTGCCGAGCGCTCGCCGACAGCTTTGCTTTCGGGAACACACTGAAGAGCGTCCCTTCCTTCCGGGTGGCGAAGCTGGCATGGAAGGTCGTCAAGCACTCTTTCACCGTCATCAAGTCGAAGTCAGACTCAAAATAACTGAGTGCCCCGTTCCCGTTCTCGCCGATGGTCTCACCGGCGACGGCGTGCTCCCATGTCCGAAGAATATACGGATTCATGAGCATGCAACTCGGTTGGGCACGGCTTGTTGGAGTTTGGAGTTGGAGTCTAGATAGTTTGGATATGTATTATATCATGTATCACCGTATCACCCGGATCACCCGCCCGTTCTCTTTCACAAGTTAACACGTAAGCCGTAAGCCCAGGCACCCATCAGGCCTCCAGTCGAAATCGGCGGCCATCAGAACCGGGATCACAGAACGCTCTTCGGTGTAGCAGACGCACCGCTGCAGCACTTCGGCATCGTTTTTCAACACGCCAGGCAGCAGCGGTGTGTCTGTCCGGTCTCCTCCACCCTGTCATCATCGGGCCGTGATGTTTTATGAAATATTCAACTAACCATTCGACAAGAACTAGGACCAGGAGCCAGGAGACACTGTCGCACGACAATCAGACAAATCATTTCACCTTCGACTTTCAACAAATAATCTGACTCTGACTCTAACAACTAACAACTGAACCACTCACGACAGCGGACAGCGGATCGGCCTTGTTCGCCAACTTTTTGGCCCTCTTCTTCGCATCTTTCTCCTGTTTAATGAGTCTCATGTCCAGCCGGAGTCTAGCCAGCAAGCACAACCAGCACATGCCACATCCACATGCGGACACGCAGTCTCGCCCCCCGCCCTTCCCCCCCCCCCCATCGCTGCTCTCGCTCCTTCTTCTTCTGTGAATTCGCCTGTGCTTTCTTTGCTGCGTTCCTGTACTGCGCAAAGTGCTTCAAGCTCTCTTTCAGCGCCGCCACTATGATCTTCACGTTGCCAGTGTCACCTCGGGATAAAAGGAGACGACAGAAGTCTAGACGGTACGTGAGCCGTGAGCGCAGACTCCCGCGACTTTAGGACCTCAGGACAAGCAGCGCTCGATGTTCTGGACTATCGTCGCCACCTCCACATCACCTGGGCTGTAGCTGTAATTGGCAGTTGCTGGTTTCGGAGTTGGAGGTCCAGCACCGGCCAAGTAACTGCTTGCGGCGTCCAACGCATTCAGCGCCTTCTTCATGTCTTCGTACGTGCAAATCTGTTTCATATTCTCCAAAGCTTTCAAGTAGCCTGACAAGGTGCACTACAGAAGCGTGCCAGCGCCAATGACTTGCCACAATGTGCCAATGTCGCTCAACCGCTCAACCGACCTTCTTCTTGCACTAGCCGTCTCAGGACGGTGGAATCCGTGTCATCGAGCCAGCTTTGGATGCACCGGCGTCGCTGCAAGGCCGGAACCTTGGCGACTCGGAGAGCTTGCAACATGCAACACACAGCAGCAAACAACAGAGTGTTCGTACATGTTGTGGGGCTAGCATGAACTTGCCATGAACCAGATGTTGGACAGGGCTCTCGATACGGCGATGCCGGAGCCCGGGGGTCACTCTCCTGCACGATCAGCCGCTACCCCATTGGAAGTCTAACTCGACTCGACACAGCATGCCTACTACAGGATCGCTGTCGCTGTCCTCTGCCCTTACTTCTTCAACCTGTGGTTCCATCTCCAACATCTTGCCCTGAACTGTGTTGTGAAGGGACTCGAGGGCAGCGCCAATCTTGGTCCTGACAATTGGGAAGAATGATGTGAAAGATTGTCTGCCGTGATGGGTTTCAATTGCGGTTTCAACAATCCTGTCCTTGCTTGCAGCTTGAGTATTTCCACTGGCATAACCTTCTTCTTCGGCTTCTGCTTGGATTTGGCTTTGGCCGCCTTGGAAGACTTGGGGTCCAGGCCTCCAGAAGACCCTGCCGATCCACTGGCCGCATTTTTTTCCTCCTCCAGCAGCTCTTGAGGTCCTTTGCGAAGAGATTCGATCGCATATCGTACCTGGTCACCCTGGTCCGTCTCGCCCGTGTGTTTTTTTTGAACCACGAGCCCTAGTGACCGATTCCTGTCAACATACACGTCCGTGAACGTCTGCTTTGGCATCGGCACCCCCACCAGCTCCACATCCACCCACTGTCCGCTTGCCGTCCGCACCTGTCGAGTCGGTTATCGCTCAAGTGCAGGTCGTTTCAATCAGGAGTTGAGTTGGGACCTTCTCGACGTCTTTCGGGATCGTGGGATCCTCTTTGTCCATCTTCCACTTCCTGCCTCAGTCACCACGCAGTAGTGCCGCAGTAGGCCGAGTGAGTAAAACTTCGCACAAACAATGAATAATTCAGTCCGGAAGCTCGCTTCCAAGGACGTGAGCTTCTTCGGAGGATTGAGCCCTTCGTAGTGCTTGACATAGTCAGTGAAATCAAGCAGCATATAGCCTCGGCGATTCGTGTCGCGAGTCCCCTGCTTCAAGGACCTTAGCTGGCAGGCTGGCAGTAGTGCACATCGAGAAGAAAGCCAGCAGCGCACTGCCATACAACCCCACACTCGAAATCCAGCCGGGCCGGGCAGCTGGATTTCCATCTGGAAATCGAACTTGGCCGTGTTTCTTTTTCCGCGACCTTGGCCAGATTTCGTTACCGCGTGGTGCCTCAGGGTCAGCCTTCCGTATGTAACCTCAGCTGCGCTGCAATGATAATGACGACCTTCACAAAGTCATCCGAAGAATTTCAATTCATGCTAATCCTCAAAGAGACGAGGGTCGGGGTCTTCAATCTTCAGCTGCTTCAACTGTTGTTTTTCGTCCCCTTCCGAATTTGATAACATCACCCGCTCGGCGTTCCGACACTCGTCGTGGGTCATGGCGAACTTGTTGCGAACACATTTTTCTATATCCGCTTTGCTCAGAGCTGTCCTGCTGTACAGTGGCACGGCAGACGGCAGGCCCGCATGATTTCTTTCTCTCTCTCTCTCTCTCTCTCTCTCTCTCTCTCTCTCTCTCTCTCTCTCTCTCTCTCTCTCTCTCTCTCTCTCTCTCTCTCTCTGTCTCTCTCTGTGTGTGCCGCTGCCGCTAAATTCTGACTCCTGTTGGCCTGTTGGATTGGATACACTTGGCCTAGCGGCGGGGCTTGGGCTCGAGTGTCTGATCATGTGTGCACTGGTGCGGTCCTGCAAAGGCTGCAGAGCGTGGCTGCAGGTTCATCAGGTTCGTTGGTTTCGGCTTCGGCCGCGGGGGCCAGGGCGGCGTCAGCTTCTTTGGCAGGCTCAGGCTGCTGAGCCTGCCGCGGCTCCACCGCGTCCCTCTTGCCCTCTAGGCCACCGTCGCCATCACCGCGGATGAGCTCCATGGTCTATAGTCACCCGGCACCCGTGTGACTAGCAATAGAAATGATCTCAACAAAGCCATCCGGGAGTCACATGACACATGAGTCACATGACCGACATGACTTGCACAACCCTTTTGACCCTTTTAGACCCGCTCCACGTCAGCCTGGCCTGGCAATCGGTGTCCACACAATCGATGCGTGACAAAACCGAAACATCTGATCATTTCGGCAGCTCAGCATTCAGCGCAACTTGTAAAACCATGCCAGCTTCGAAGTAATGCCAAGCTCCCGAAAATGCAAAAGTTTCCGATCAATCTGCCCATCTGATCAGGAGACTGTCTGTCTGTCTGTGCAACGCTGTCCGGCCATGAGCACACGACCGTGGCATCACGGGCCACGGGCCGCCCGCGACCCTGGGAACCGAAGGCTGCCTGCAGCCGCAGCCTGCAGTCGTACGGGTACGTGACCAATGCCGACAACGGACCAATGTCGACCAAATCCACATGATTTGAGCAGTGGCAGGCTAGGAAGAATGGTGACATGATGCAATGATGCATGTCGCTGTGAAGTAACTTTCTATTTTTGCAGCCAACATATACGACCCTGCACAAACTTCAGATTCAGCGTCCCGAAAGACCGAAAAGTGGCGAACCCTCCTGACTTGCACTTGCAGTTCTTGGGCCTCATCGCCGATGTACACGAGAGTCCATAAGAGGACAGCGGCCACCTGGGAGGCACTAGACTGGGAGGCTGGGAGTTGGGAGGCTGGGAGTCTGCAAGGTAAGACATCACCGGTCACCGGCACCTAAAAGCCTAAAAGCAAGAACTTCGACTCCGCCGCAACACATCCTTGCCCAACCGACGATCGACACATCTCATCCGGATGTCCGGAGTCCGGATTCATCCGGAGTCCAGTCCAGAGTCCAGAGTCCAGAATGACGCAATCGCGACTGCAAGAACTGGCCAGCTTGTACTTGTACAGTACAGCTTGTCACGACATTTGCAAGGGCTTTGTGTCTGAGGCTACATGGCAACTACATGGGCACGCGGCACAAGACTCACCCAACAAAGAGGCCTCCCAGATGATTCGGACAGAAGCAGGACGCACCCCCCTTCCGAGCCCGTTCCCCTACTTGGTCCAGTGCCTTTCCCAGGGCCCAGCAGGCACCTCATAGCCCACGGTCCTTGCTGTCATATGCCCCCCTGGGCTGGGGCAAGTTGGCCTCAAACCCTGTCCGGCACTGGATTTCAGGAGGACTGGCCTCAGACCCGGCCAGCGGTCTGAAGGATGAAACCTTTTTTTTTATGTTGCCCGGCAGGTTTCACCCCCTTGGTAAGGCCGACAAACAGATCTGCAAACTCATGACCGTGCATGACAGCGCATGATGTGAATGTGAAGTGAGTCGAGCTCCCGACGACGGATGTGACCATGCCGTTGCCGGCCATCTCATCCAACTTGACATCCGAAGGCAGTTCCTGTTCGAGCTGTTCGGGGGAAAGACCAAAAACATGATTGTATGTATGAACCAGACCCGGTTTGATTCTGTAGCAAGCGGGAGAGAGAGAGAGAGAGAGAGAGAGAGAGAGAGAGAGAGAGAGAGAGAGAGAGAGAGAGAGAGAGAGAGAGAGAGAGAGAGAGAGAGAGAGAGAGAGAGAGAGAGAGACCGACAGAGAGAGAGACTGAGAAAGGTGAAAGGTGGGCGGTGGTGGGCGGTGGGCGCTTGGGCGGCTTCAGGGGCTTCTGCAAACACTCACTTGACGGCACCGCGCCGCACAGCTTGGGCTTCCGTAACGCAGCCGCAGCACCGGCACCTACAGCCTACAACCAACGCTTTCAAGAAAACTTCCGGCTCTTTCCTAAAGACTCTTTACGGGAACCCTGGGATCTCGAGGTTTCTCGAGAGACCTTGGCCTTGCACTGGCACTCACTGACAGTCTGACAAACCCTCGCAAAACACTCGAAAGAAAGGAAACTTTGACGTTATTGGGGTTGGGTTCCGACAGCATCCAAGCCCAAGACCAAAACGCAGCGCAATCACCGTCACCTATGTACTCTATACGCTTTGTGCTCGAAGTCTCGACGCCTGTGTGGCACTGTATGGACACAGACAATTCAAACAATGTTGGAAGTTAGACAAGTCTAGAGTCTAGAGTCTAGACTACTGTCTAGACGACCGAAGAACTGTATTCCAGGTCAAGCTCTAGTCTCTAGTACTAGGCTGTAAGTCTACTAAGCTCATGGATGAAAGATTTCCCGGGACTGCCGCACTGCCGCCGCCGGTACCTGTTGAATTTGTTGCAGTAAAACTTTGCAACATTAAGTCATTAACATCAACCCAACCCCGACCCTTACCACGTCTTGGCAACAATCGGATGTACAGTTGTTTATCGGATCCTTAAGGGAGGGTGAGGGTGGTTCAAAGAAGGAGGGTCGGAGGGCCGGAGGGTCCTAGGGATTCTTCGGGAGCTTTAGGGAACCTAAGGGAGCCCGAGGGACAATAAGTGATTATTGGGGTATACGGCGGTATACTGTATACCCCTCTCCTAACCCCCTCCCCGGCGGCCCTCCCCCCTTACGGATCCCATAAGTTGTACATGTAATATGACTACGACAGGACTCCCTTCAACCAGTAACCGTAACCAGGATGCCAACTTTCGGAAGTTCCAGAGACACCGTCCCCGGCCCGGCCTTGTAAAACGGATAGGGCAGACCCATGGCCCTCGTGTACTCAAGACGTGTCGGCAGCAGGTGGCATCCCATCTTCTCGAGCGGCAACAACCATCGCTTCTTCGTGTGTGAGTAGTAGCAGCCCGCCCTGGTGAGGCACGGAAGCTTGTTGCCACAAACTGTGTCCATTACATGGGGTTGCTGAGACAAATTCATAAACAAGTGCACGTCTTCGCCACATTTCTCGCGAATCTGCTGCACCTGCATGGAGAATCAAGTGAATTCATATGTTGCTGGCTCTGGACAGTCTGGAGTCTGGAGGCTAGAGATGAAGTCCGTGGCCCTTTGCAAACACCGGCCTTCTCCAGCTCAAGATAGTGCCTTCCGGATTCCGGAGGCAGAGAGGCTGCTTTACTATACTTCATATTTCATGACCCATAGAAGGTATTAGTTGAGCAGCTAAGCATCCAAAATTTCCAGGCGAAAGTATTGTTGCCAACATCAACCAAATCAGCGGCAAATTCAGGCTTGTCAATGTCTGACCCAAAAACTGCATACTGCACACTGCAGTGCCATGCTGTTTCGTTTGTTGCAAACTGTCGGCTATAGGAACCCAGATGGCCCAGATTCGATCATAATGCACAGACTGACCGGCTGACCTCAACCTGACCCGATGGCTCGGCGCCAGCAGCTCTTCAAAAGAGCTCGTGGGTGGCATCTTTCGAGCCGATGCGGCTGCCTTCTGGGCTCGCTGCACCTGCTCACATGGTCCACCGAAGCAAGTCTCAAGAAGTGCGTTGGTCTTCACGTGCGGGCTTGCTGCACTTCACATGCAAGTTCTGCGGCACTGCGGCAAGCACGGTAGAACAACTGGCACAAGTGCACAACTATGCTGTGCCAACGGGCCGACCATCAACTCAAGCTCAAACGTGAATCACTGCGAACTTTGCACTGCCTGCGTGCCCAGCCTCTGCTGGGGGGGCATCATAGAAAAGGGTCGCGTCCATTGCCGGCACACTGAACAGTGTCTCAATCCTCGGCAAGCCAGCAAAACTGATACCAAGCGAACTAGCGAACAGCTCAGCAAACGACTCACCTGCAGTGCCACTGCCACTCCTGCCACTACCATGATTCTACCACCAATAGCCAGTAGCTAACACAACCACATCACTGCACCGCACCTCACCGACCACCCTTCAATGATTCGCAATGATTGACTCGAGCGGACTCGTTTAAACTCGGGCCCCGACTCACTCAAGTCTCTGGTCAGCCGAAGGCCCGGCCGCATCAACACGGAGTATTTTCTCTGCCGGCTGTAAGGCAAACCACACTTGCTCGGACACAGGACTTGTGTCTGTACTGTCCAGTTCTTCAGCAGCTCCCCAAAAACCTCCGTCTGAAACAAAGGCGTTATCTCTTGAATGGCCACGTCAAAGAACCACTTCATCTCCACAACCCAAACTGCAAACGACAAGGCGGTCTGCCCCTGAAACTTCGTTCGTGTGCCCATGGACGAGACATCCGTGCAGCTTGTGCCTGCCACGGACAGTCTGATATGTCTCACGCCGACGCCAGAGCGCTTGTCCCTGTCGGCCCTGAGGGGGCACATCTGGCCGTCGTGCCGATATGAAAGTTTAAACCCTTAAACCAGTATCCTTGTCAGCGAGCTTCGGAATCTTTTCTCACTACTCGCTCTGCTGTCAGGCTGTCTTGAGCCTACCTTTGACCTACGGAGATACGCAGTGAAACTGGTGCTAAATCGGGCATGAGGGAAAATTGAACATTCTGTTACGCCCTCATCACGTACACAGCATTGTCGTGTCACGTGATTCTGTGAAACTTTTTCCTAACTTTTGTACTACTCTTGCTTCTGTTTTCGCATGCTCCTGTGAGCCTTCATCTTCACTTCTCGCACGCTTCTTTAAGCACTTGTGGGACATCTTTATCGTTTTCTTCCTTTGGTCTTCATCCTCACTCTTCTGATGTCCTATAGCAGATTTGCGAATTGCTTTCCACACACATTTGGCATGGACTCACTCCACTCTACATGCACACTCACTTTTTCTGTACGTCGCTGTACGCGAGGTAGTCGTAGTCCATCCTTACCCTTCGGCAATCTGGAAACTTTTGTCGGACTTTTGTCTTTAGTCCTTTCTGTAAACATTGGCTTTTGAATTCATCGTGGTGCTCGTAGTGACTTGACGTTGCCGTGGGACTTTCGTCCTCGTGGCTTTTGTCGTTGCCGTGGGATTTTCTATCCTCGTGGCTTCTGCCCTTTTCTTTTGTGAAACGTTTGCCTTGGCTGATCTCAGCCTCACTTTCGCCTTGCTGGGCGTCTTTGTGAACGCCCTCACTCTTCTTGCTTCTTTAAACCGTCGCCGCAGTTTACATAAGCTCTTGCTCATTCCGCTGGCGTCTCTCAGCTCTTTCTTGATCGAACGGAGATACACTCTTACGCTTCTTCTCCTTTTCAACCTTCTTTGTCTCCTCAGTCTTGTCAGATTTCTTCTCCTTGTCCTTGTCCTTGCTCTTGGACTTTTCCACTGGCTTCTTCTTCTTTGGATCTTTCTCTTCTGTCTTCTTCACGGTCTTTTCTTCAGCCTTTGCCTCTTCACTTTTCTTGGGCTTCTTGGGTTCTGCTCCCCAACTGTCTTTTGGCTTGTATCCTATGCCCAATGTCTCTTGGAAATCTTTCAATTCCTTGTCATACTTGTATGCATTATCCTCCAGATAGCTTCTCACTTGGTCCTTGTAATTGCAGATGTCTGGGGTATGGGTACCCCAGCCAGTATATCTGAATGACCTTTCGGCCATCTTCTGGAAGTAGATATAACATACCTTGCAGAAAATCTTGTGAGCGGTGTTGCTGGCTTCGGGCCGTTCTCCGCTGTAATACATTCGCACAGCTTGTTCCATCAGAGGACACTCAGTCGCTCTGTGGTCGGCTGACTGCTTGCAGTAATAGCAGTTCTGATATCTTGTCTTCTTGTAAGATTCTTCCTTTTGATCCCCTTGGCCTTTGAGCCAATACGGATTCACTTGCCTCTTTGGTGGCGTTCCTTCTGGTTCGCTTGGCTTGTCTTTTGCATGATCAACTTTTGCCCTTGCTGCTTTGTCGATCATCTCATCTGTTGCTTCTGCGAAACGCTCTTGCAGCTTGCGCTTCAGCTCCAACTGCTTTTCTTTCGTGTTCGCTGCACTTCTCTCTTCTTCAGAAATAGCTAACCCTTCTTTGATAACGCTTGGTGCTTTCTTCGGCATCGCTTTGACCTTTGCTGCCGGTGTTGACGGATTACTTCCTTCACTTTTCTTCTTGATCATCGTCATAAGCTTTGCTAAGGCCTGTCTTTCTTTCTCCTTGTCTGGATCTGGCCGCTTGTACAAGTCTAGGTCCTTGAATTCTTCACTTAAGGCTGACAGTAGCTTGTCTGCCATCTGTACAACTTGACCTAGCTGTTCTAATGCGCTTTTCACGTTGTTCGTCTTCTCAACGTCTCCTCTTGCTGCGACTACGTCGTCTTCAAGTTCTCGAACCTTCTTCATCCTTACTTCAAGCTTTTCTCTCATCTCCTTCTTGAGCTCCTTTTCATAGAGGTCCATCTCTTCTCTTGCTTGCTTGTAAGCTTCTTCAGCTTTACGCTCGTCCTCGGTGAGCGTTGACATGCTTTCTATATACTCTTGCACGTCGTCTTCTACTTTTGCCAAGAACTCTGAAGTTCTTATTCCGTACCCTACCGGAAGTGTTGCAACGGGTCGTCGCATTTGTTCCTGCCATAAAATGAACTCACGCTCCAACGTCGACGATGGCATGGCTTGTCTGATAGACTCGATATTCACTTGTGCCATGACCGTTGGGAATATCGACATTGTCTCCACGTTGAACTCGTTTCGCAGGGCTTCTTTCGCTTCTTTAGCCTCTTCATCAGAAGATTGGACTTGGCTTACATCCTCCTTTTTCTCTTCTTTTTCCTTTTTCAATTCATCTTCTTTCTTCTCTCCCTCTTTCATTTCTTCTTCTTTCTCTGCTGGCTGCTCATTCTCTTTCTCTTTCTCTGCTGCTTGATCCTTCTCTTTTTCTTCTTCTGCTGCTTGCTTCTTCTTGTCTTCCTGCTCTGCTGATTGCTCCATTTCTCGAGCCTCTTTTACTTCTCTCTGTTCCACAACGGCGTCCGCTTCTGCCGTAACTTCTCTTCTTCTTTCCTCGGCTGCTTCCTTCATCTCTTCCAGCTGCCGTACCTTCTCAGCCATAATTTCTCCTTGCTCTCTGATCTTTTCTTGGACGTCTTCAGGTATCTTGATGCTTCCTTGCCTTAACGCTGCGAAGTTAGCTTCTTGAGACTTCTTCAACCTTTCTGCTTCTTCTGCCAATTCTTCTGCAGTTTTCTTGAACGTCTCCAAATCTTCTTCCTTCTTGTCTTTCGGCGCTTCTTCTTCATCATCCTTTTCTGCTGACTCGCTTTCTTTGGATTCATCGGACTCTGGATCCGACGCTGCTTCACTTTCCTCCTTTCCCACTTTGGGATTCTCTGGCTGTTCTTCCTTCTTCTTTTCAACAGATCTCAACTCGTACTGCTGATTGATTGCCTCTACCTCCTTCCAGAGGGCTTCAGTGCTTGGCCTTTGTGCCTGATCTCTTTTAAGCACTTTTTCGAGGTAAGTTGTAGCTTCGATGCTTCTGCTACGCTCTGTGATCATATACTTGACTGCTTCGTCATCTGCCATTGCTCTTGTCCTATCTTCTTCTTTTTCTTCTTCCTTCAGGACTTCTTTCTTGAGCAAAATGGCTGCGCTTGCAACTTTATGCATAATCGCTGACATGAACATGCACAACAGTATGCAAACTACACTTGCTCTTCCCAGTCCTTGTTCTCCTTCTTCACCGAATCTTCTTGCTTCAGCCAATGATATCAGCACTGCGGTCGTAACCGTCTGGATAATCCCTGTAATCATCCTTTCATCAAATCTTGGAACACTTCTTGTTCTTGTTCTTCTTACTTCAGCTTCTTGAACTTCTTGTTCACTTGGCGTCAGAAATTCACCTGTGTATCCTAGGCTTAGCATATACTTTCGTATTTTCTCCCGTGTCAGGGATTTGGTCCCTAGATCTGAGGGATTGTCCTTTCCTGCTATCGCCTTTATGATAAGCTTCGGAATTCTTTGGATCCATAAAAGGTCCACTTGTAAATGGCGTGCTCTTCCTAAGCCTTTTCTTGAGATTAACTGTCTTGAGCTTGACGAATCACTGTATAACATCAGTCTTGGCTCAATTCCTAGGACTCTTGTCAGCAATCCTTTCAGGAATACACCTTCGCTTAAGATTGACGTCGCTGCGATTGTCTCAGCTTCGCAAGATGACAATGCTACGCTTTTCTGTCTCTTGAGTTGGAAATGAATCAAGTTTCCATTCACCATGATCACTCCGCATGAAACGCTTTGTCTTGACTCTCGGTCCGCTGCCCAGTCGCTGTCGCTTATCACTTCTATGAGTGCTGGCACTTTGTAGTTGTCCCTTTCGTTTCCTTTCTCACTTCTGTTCTTTACTTCGAGGAAACTTTTTCCAGGGTAACTTCCTTGATGTACCAGTGCGAGCTCTGGCGATCCTTTGAGATACTTTCCAACGTACCTTAACAGTTCCATGTCTGCTTCAACGGGCGATGCGAGCTTTGTTGACAGTTTCTTCAAGACGTACATAATGTCTGGCCTCTCGGGCGCGAGATACAGTAAGATTCCTACTCCTTTTCTGAATGTGTGGTGATCTTCTGTACTCAGTGGTTTCATTCCACCTTCTTGTGTCTGAAACGATCTTCCATTGTCCGCTGGACACGGTAGTTTCTTAGGGTATGCTCCTTCCAACTTGAGCACTTCTACCAGTCCTTCGATGTACTTTGAGTTCATCGTGATCTCTACGTTTCCATCTCCCATTGACTTGAAACTTCTCTTCAGGAAACTCATTGATCCTTCATTCTCATCCATTGCACTTTGATCTTCAATCCTTTGCTTCTCAGGAATTCGACCAACTTCTTGAATTCTTCTTTTGACGCGTATAGCTCCATGTCATCTACATGACTCAGCACGATTATTCCAAATCCTTCTTTGTCTGGCTTCCTTGAGAATAGTGCCGGGAGTCCACTATCACTTGCTAACCCATACTCTTCTAGGTAGCTTTTTAACTTCCCGAACCAAGCTGCACTGCCGATTCGCTGTCCGGGCAACGTGTACCCGAGTTCATAAATTTCTCCATCGACTTCGACAATCGTCGGCTGGCTCTTCCTGCTCCACCATTAAATAGGCGTCACCTACATCAATACTGCCGAGTGTGTACCCTTCTGAAGATGCGAACAGGGCTGAAAGTAGCTTCACTGTGCTTGCTACGCCGGTTGGCGAAAACAAACTTGCAATGTCCGTATCACCTAACCACTTGAACTCTCTTGCTACCAATCGTCCTCTTCTTCTCCATTCTTTGTCCCTGTGCCTCCAATCGTACACTATCTTTGTCGAGAGAAACTTGTACTTAGAAACATCTGTTCCTTTTGGCAACTTGTTCAGCACTTTCATCTTCTCAAGTCTTTCCAATTCGTGCTTCTTGGACACTCCTTCGACTTTCTCCATTTCTTCATCTGCTAGTTTTGGTGGTCCATTTTCGAAATCATTCGACCATTTTGGCATGTCTTCTGGTATCTCTTCTTCACCATCTGATTCTTGCCATTCTTCTTCTTCATCGAACTGTGCTTCCATTTCTTCAAATTCTTCCAACTCGACTTCTTCGTCATCGTGATATTGCGGAAGTTCTTTCCTCAGGAATGGTTCTATCTTCTTTACGCTTCTCATGTCGATGACTCTTCTTACCGAACTTGATGATTGTCCCGAGGATCCTTCACCAATGGCCACAAACTTTTCTGGCCGTTCTTCGGCTTGCGTTGTGCCTTCATCCATTTTCTGCCTCACCGCCTCTGGCTGCTCGCCTTTTTCAAGGTTCCTCTTGGGCGACGATGGCGGAGGATTCTCTCCTCGAATCAGCTCTTCAGAATCATCACTCCTTTCGCTTCTTCTTCTCGTGACTCCTTTTCCACGACTGCTTGAACTGCTGCTTGTTGATCCTGAATGTCCTTCACCTGGATCTTCATCCATGTCTTGTTCAGTCTCGCTTGGCGGATCTGATGCTGCCTCTTGGCTTGGGCTATAATCCTTCAATTCATCTTCTTGCTCTTGACTTCTTTCTCTTCTTGGAACCAACTCTAGCTTGTCACCAGTTGCTATCTCGATTCCACTGTGTGGTGGCAATCGCTTCGTTGATTTTCTTCCTACCAACATATCTTGTGTGTAGTTCCACGGTGTCCCTGTCGCTTCTGCTAGCATCGACATCATACAGTGGTGTACACTGTCTTATCGTTCTGCTCTTGATGATTCCTTGTCTTGTGCTTATCAGATTCAGGTTGTTCACCGAGTCTTTTCCAACGAAGATTCCTTTTCTCCATGCCTCTCCCTTTTCTTTGACTTTAGGTACAGGCTTTGCCAATACTACGCTTCCCCATGGCGCTAATGTTCCTTTGTACTCTCTGTCGAATAATACTTCAAAAGGTGTTGATCCTTTCTTCACAACAAACCTATTCAGCAGGAATGCTGCATGTCTTGCTGCCCATGGATACAGCGTACTTTCTGAAGTGATCTTCACTTTCGCTTGTGATTCAACTCCATACACCAGTGTCTTGGATAAGTTCCGAACTGTTTGAACCCATCTTTCAACTTGCAATCCTTGGTGTTCATCTGGTGCTACATCTTGTATCTCTGTATCAAGATTCTTCATCTTCCGTATCCCTTGTACTTTCTTTCTCAGGGAAATCATTGCTGGTTCTGTGTCAGTTCTCAGAATGACCTTCGAATTTAACAGCATAAGTACTCTGCAGACTTCTTCGACAACGTATGCCGTCACTTCTTTTGTCGCTACTGGAATGACATGTACGAACTTTGTTGCTTCATCAACCATCACAAGTCCGATTGTCAATGCGTCCTTGTTGTCCTTTGTGTTCTCTTCATCTCGAGTTCCAGTGAACTTGAAATCCATTGAGACTAACGATGCTTCATTCTTCTTCTCAGATACATCGAAACTGTCTTCTCTTGATCTTGTCGCTTGACAGCTTTCACACCAATCTGCTTTTGGTAGGTGCGTCAGTTCATGCTTCTTTCTTTCTTCCTCAATTGGCATTTCTGGTCTCTTTTCTCCTTTTGGTTCTCTTGTGAATTCTAGTTCTAGTCCTTTGGAGATCTCAACCAATTCTTTCATCTTGTTTGCTGAAATAGCTTGTTTCAACCTTTGCCATATCTGAGTCTTGCTTCCAGTCTTTCCTATCTTCAGGAATTCACATGCTGTTCTCATCTCTTTGAGTGAACTTTCTGGGCTGAGTTCAACTCCTGCCACAATCATAGCTTCTTCCATCTTTTCTCCTAACTTTGACAGTTGCTCTTCGATTTTCTTCCACTCTTTCATTTCTTTTTCTTCAGGTGGTTCACTTGGAAACAAGTTTTCCATTGCTTCTGCTGCTTCCTTTTCCACTTGCTCCACGTTCTTCTTTGTATCTTTTACTTCTTTGTGAACCTCCATTTCCACGTCTGCTGCTCCCACTTCTTTCTCTTGTTCTTTCTTCTTCTTCTTTGAAGATGTTCTTTCATAATCACCATACTCTTCAAGTCCCAGAGACTTTCTCTCCAAGATCGTAATAATCACCGAGTTCTCTTCAACTGCGTTTATCGCAATCTCTTCTCGGTCTTCCCACTTCTCAGCACACTCCACAAACTCCAGTTCGCTCCATACGATGTTGTCGCCATCGTACCTCGATACCAAAGTAGTTTTGAACTTGAATGCTTTCACATCATCATACGTGGGGTCATAAGTCACATACTTGTCATAATCGATCCTTGCTGGCTTCCCATCTGACATGAAAAACCATCCTTGATGATACTTCATCTTCTCGAAATCATCTTCCATCTGCTTGATCAGCGTAAGCTTCCTCACTTGTGGTTCATCACTTTCAACCTTCATTTGTGCTCTGTAGATCTTGAGGTCCGTCACTGTTGAGTTTCTTGCAAACCTCACGGGCACTTTTGCTGAACCTTTCTTCAGGTAAGCATTGAACTGGTCTAGAGGATCAAGTCCCCATCCGACTTTCCACAACTTGCCTACTGCAAATAGTGGTTGTGTTACATCTCCGAACACAGCTGAATCTCTTACCTTTATCACTCTTCCATCTGTTCTTTGGAATTCGAATGTGATGTTCGCTCTTGTTTCAGTGGTTCTTATTCTGTTGCCTTGAGCATCTTGAATGACCATTCTCAAAGCTGGGAACTCAACTGTTCCTAAGTCTTCACTGTAGTAGCATAGCGGAAGTACATGACAATCCGCTCCACTGTCTAACACGACTTCAACTAGTTCTTCATAGCTTGAGTTGATAGCTCTTACTCGATGCACTTCTGGCTCTTCATCTTGAACGCTTCTGAAAAGTCTTTCTCTTTCTCTTGCCTGACTGGCATTCTGCTTGTCCACTTGCAGATCTTCATACCACTTGTGAAATTCATCCTTCTCATAATCTTCTTCATCACTCTCATCGACCATGCTTGACATGAAGATAACTGTGTTTACCTTCACTGCTCTTGCTGCATAGTCCATCACCATCTCTTCAAACATTCCTACAAGATCGACGTACTCTTCTTCATCGTCGAACACTTCTTCAATCACTGGCATACGCGTTGTCACCAACCTACGCACTTGCTCATTTCCTTTTGCTCCTTGTGGTGGTCTTGCTTGTGCCTGTGTAGAAGAACTTGGTTGCTCTTCATACCATTCTTTCTCGCCTGTCTCTTGGACGTTGCGAACTTTTCCTTTCTTTCCTTTTCCTTTCGGTAACCAACACTCCGAAGAGTAATGTCCAGTCTTGCCACAATTGAAACACACAGGTCCGTTTTGTCCACCTTTTCCTTTTCTTTTATCATTCTCGTAGCCTTTCCCTTCAGCCTGCCTGATGCTTTTTCCTCCTTTCTTTCCATATCTTTTTCCTTTTTCCATTCCTCTTCCTTTTCCTTTTCGTCGGAAGGCGGCGAGCGTCCGCGGTCCGTGGGCCATCGTCGTGCAACAAATTAACCGTGCTTTGCACGATCATCCTTCTTGGAGGGCATCGCCCGTGGGCGGAAGAGGCTACAGCCGACGGGAGAGATGTTCATTCCAGATGGCCGTGGTTTGGTCGTCGGCAGCCTCCTTGGGGCGTAGATTACGCGTCCAGCTGGATCGCGACACCCGCGTGGCGTTCGGATTGGCGGCCTTGCGAGCCCGCACAAAAGCTTGATATTGGGCCTCTTGCTCCCATTGGGATCCACTGGCTAGTGGATGCCGTCCCGGGCCTTGGTTCCGAGGGCTTGGCCTCCCTTCCGACAGGTTTGCTTCCCTCTTTGGAGCTCTTGCCCTTCCCGTTGCCCGCTTCTCCTTTGCCTTTCCCACGATCTCCTCCTTTGGGCCCTCCGGAGCCCTTGCCTGCTTTAGCGTTTTTGGCGTGAATGGGCCTCGTCGACTACGGCTGTAGCACTCGGTCCCTACAAGCAAACTAACAAACTACAAAGCACAGAACTACAAAACAGTGAGACAAAAGCGAAGCTCTGCAAGCTGCGGCGCACAGGCTTTGCCGGTGGAAGCCGTTCAGCAAACTACGAAGCCTCAGCGACCGATCCGAAGCAACAAAGAGCCGTCGCTCTGAGCCGCCCAAAGCAGCAGGTGGAGCCAAATCCAAGCTCCGGCAGCCGTTCTAGTCTCGACAGACAACGGACAGCCCCTGTGCTTTGTTTTATCACGATCGAGCACACCAAAATCCAAAAGTCCAGCGCCCACCGTGGCGAGCGGCTTCTAGACATGATGCGGAGCCAGAGTCGTTGCGACTCAAAGCCGGCCAGATGCGACCGCACCCCGAGGACGAAAACAATCGATCCACGGTGTGCAACAATGGCGAATTGGATGCCGGCGTCCAACGCCGCCAATCGCCGCCCACAATGCGTGTGGCCAGGCAAGGATGCGGACCGTAGGGAAAAACTTGTTGTGCGTCGAGACCCAGCACAGCGCAACTCAGGAACGTTCCGAGAACGGCAACGGGTCGCCCATGACGAGGCTTGGGCCAAGGCAAGACGGTGCGGCTGCTCGGATGGGACGGACCCCTGCCGCGACCTGATGCTGGTGGCTTGCGAGCTTGCACCCGGCGCAATCTTCCGTGCAGTGGCTCATTCCATTCAAACCCTTGTTGTTTTTTGCCCTGCTCGTTTGCCCAGATGTCCGCTCGGCATGGCGGCTGGACTCGAGGCGCGCAGGGAAGCTGGGCAACATGGACGACGCGCCCGCAGCTGCAAAGCAGGTTGCCGATGCCATGAAGGAAGCTGCACCTAGTCTCGGATATATTTGGATGCGTAACGACAGCGAAGACTATGACGGTACAGAGATCATTGTCATAGGCTTTTCTGGGCCTGATCCGAAAAGGGCCTGCCTCAGGGCCTGGGGCATCCTAACTGGTTCGGACGAGGGCTTGTTTACTGCAGCAACTGCAGCCAAGGTCCAGCAAATAGATATGAAGACGCGGTTGAGAAGCGGCTTCGACCGGGGGGCGGGTGAGGAAGAGAACCCGCTGGATGACAGCTGCACCAACTGTGTTCAAGGACAACTTGTGGTGTGCCGCAACCACGGAACAGGGCGGCCAAGGTTCCCCCCCCCTTCCTCTACAACGCGCAAAGTCAAAATCGGCAGGTGTGCAGACTGAGCGCACACGGTGTGTGTCGCCGATGCAATGCATGGGGGAAGCCGATTGGGTCGCCCCAGACAGCCGAGGTCATGGTAAGAGTCTGGCCGTGCTGAGGCCAGCATCCACGCGTCCCAGGCTGCTTGGCGAGTGCAACAAGGCCCAAACAAGGGATCCACCAGGTAGCAAAATGCACCCTGCTGAGTGCAATAGAGGGAAGGTGCGGGGTTCTGCCCATGCCTGCCGATGAGCATGTCGAAGCCCGAGTAATGACGTTGGCCGGATCCTCGCTCTACGCACTTACCAAGGCAAGAGGGAAGGCCGAACCATGTTAATAACGGACATCGACGTATGTCGACGTGCCGGCAATGTTAGGAGTCCCGAGGGGAGAAGAGCACAGCGCAGATCGATGTAAGGCTTTGCCGGTGGAAGCCGTTCAGCAAACTACGAAGCCACAGCGACCGATCCGAAGCAACAAAGAGCCGACGCTCTGAGCCGCCCAAAGCAGCAGGTGGAGCCAAAGCCAAGCTCCGGCAGCCGTTCTAGTCTCGACAGACAACGGACAGCCCCTGTGCTTTGTTTCATCACGATCGAGCACACCAAAATCCAAAAGTCCAACGCCCACCGTGGCGAGCGGCTTCTAGACATGATGCGGAGCCAGAGTCTTTGCGACTCAAAGCCGGCCAGATGCGACCGCACCCCGAGGACGAAAACAATCGATCCACGGTGTGCAACAGTGGCGAATTGGATGCTGGCGTCCAACGCCGCCAATCGCCCACAATGCGTGTGGCCAGGCCAGGATGCGGACCGTAGGGAAAACTTGTTGTGCGTCGAGACCCAGCACAGCGCAACTCAAGAACGTTCCGAGAACGGCAACGGGTCGCCCATGACGAGGCTTGGGCCAAGGCAAGGCGGTGCGGCTGCTCAGATGGGACGGGCCCCTGCCGCGACCTGATGCTGGTGGCTTCGAGCTTGCACCCGGCGCAATCCTCCGTGCAGTGGCTCATTCCATTCCGACCCTTGTTGTTTTTGGCCCTGCCGTTTGCCCAGGTGTCCGCTCGGCATGGCGGCTGGACTCGAGGCGCGCAGGGAAGCTGGGCAACATGGACGACGCGTCCGCAG